>CM069862.1:2234912-2287412 GCA_036172795.1 Pelodytes ibericus | reverse complement strand
ACCAAACCCTAGGCCTCCAAACACACACACGAGACCCATCCACCCCTAGGCCCTTACCATACAAGACCTATCCACCCCTAGGCCCTCCCCATACAAGACCTATCCACCCCTAGGCCCTCCCCATACAAGACCTATCCTCCCCTAGGCCCACCCAGACACCCATCCCACCATTTGATAAGGATCAGTAGACGCTCCATTCCCTGCATGTTTATTCTGAACTCACCCGGGCGCGATTCAGCCGACAGGGATCCTCGTCCACTCGCCCCATGCACAAGGCTTCCGCCCCAACAAAGGAAATGAATTCCTCAGGACTGGAGGTCGCTCTGCGGATTAATTGGGAGAGTCCATCAAGGGGAGAGCCCACCGCGCACCAGGGGAGAGCCCACCGCGCACCAGGGGAGAGCCCACCGCGCACCAGGGGAGAGCCCACCGACAGAACTCACAACAGAAAGAGTAACTACTTCTCCCTCCACAGACAACACCCGCAGGAGATGGCGAATCCCACCCAAGCCACAGACAGAAACCGCAGCAGACAGAATCCCCCCCATGCCACAGACAGAACCTGCAGCAGACAGCAAATCCCCCCCAAGCCACAGAGAGAATCCGCTAAGCCACAGAGAGAATCCCCTAAGCCACAGAGAGAATCCCCTAAGCCACAGAGAGAATCCCCTAAGCCACAGAGAGAACCCGCAGCAGAGAATTCCCCTGCCACACAGCGAATACCCCCAAGCCACAGAGAGAATACCCCCAAGCCACAGAGAGAATACCCCCAAGCCACAGAGAGAACCCCCCCAAGCCACAGAGAGAACCCCCCCAAGCCACAGAGAGAATCCACAGCAGACAGAGAATCTCCCCTACCACAGAGAGAATCCCCCAAGATCCAGACATAACCCGCAATAGCTTATCCCCCCAAGTCAGAGACAAAACCAGAAGACAAGAGAGAATTCCCATCCAGGAAAAGGTGGACTTTATTGACCGCTCACCTCTGCACCTCCTCGGAGAGCCAGATGGTGACTAGTGGACTGATCAGTTCAGTCAGGAAGGACCTCTGTTTCTCCAAATCCTTGAACTGGTTACTGAGGAGGACCAGCACCTCCATGAGAGAGCATCTCTCCATCTGACCCAGGACCTGATACTGCTCCAGTAGCATCTTGATACGGGTGAACAGGAACTCAAAATGAGGCTGCAAGATATAAGAACACAATCACCCTGTGTACACACAACTTCCGAGGCAGCCATTAACAAACTTACCCAGAATTCCTTGCAACACTACATACTGGGCATGGCCATGACCTGGTTACATCCAGCTTCCCAGAGGCCATCATTAACCTTACCCAGAATCCCTTGCAACACTACATACTGGGCATGGCCATGACCTGGTTACATCCAGCTTCCCAGAGGCCATCATTAACCTTACCCAGAATCCCTTGCATCACCGCATACTTGGCATGGCCATGGCCTGGTTACATACAGCTTCCCAGAGGCCATCATTAACCTTACCCAGAATCCCTTGCAACACCGCATACTGGGCATGGCCATGGCCTGGTTACATACAGCTCCCAGAGGCCATCATTGACCTTACCCAGAACCCCTTGCAACACCACATACTGGGCATGGCCATGACCTGGTTACATGCAGCTTCCCGGAGGCTATCATTAACCTTACCCAGAATCCCTTGCAACAATGCATACTGGGCATGGCCATGACCTGGTTACATCCAGCTTCCCGGAGGCCATCATTAACCTTACTCAGAATCCCTTGCAAAACCGCATACTGGGCATGGCAATGACCTGGTTACATACAGCTTCCCAGAGGCCATCATTAACCTTACCCAGAATCCCTTGCAACACCGCATACTGGGCATGGCCATGAGCTGGTTACATACAGCTTCCCAGAGGCCATCATTAACCTTACCCAGAATCCCTTGCAACACCGCATACTGGGCATGGCCATGACCTGGTTACATCCAGCTTCCCAGAGGCCATCATTAACCTTACCCAGAATCCCTTGCAACACCACATACTGGGCATGGCCATGAAATGGTTACATCCAGCTTCCCAGAGGCCATCATTAACCTTACCCAGAATCCCTTGCAACACCGCATACTGGGCATGGCAATGACCTGGTTACATACAGCTTCCCAGAGGCCATCATTAACCTTACCCAGAATCCCTTGCAACACCACATACTGGGCATGGCCATGACCTGGTTACATACAGCTTCCCAGAGGCCATCATTAACCTTACCCAGAATCCCTTGCAACACCGCATACTGGGCATGGCCATGACCTGGTTACATACAGCTTCCCAGAAGCCATCATTAACCTTACCCAGAATCCCTTGCAACACCGCATACTGGGCATGGCCATGAGCTGGTTACATACAGCTTCCCAGAGGCCATCATTAACCTTACCCAGAATCCCTTGCAACACCGCATACTGGGCATGGAAATGAGCTGGTTACATCCAGCTTCCCAGAGGCCATCATTAACCTTACCCAGAATCCCTTGCAACACCACATACTGGGCATGGCCATGGCCTGGTTACATACAGCTTCCCAGAGGCCATCATTAACCTTACCCAGAATCCCTTGCAACACCACATACTGGGCATGGCCATGGCCTGGTTACATACAGCTTCCCAGAGGCCATCATTAACCTTACCCAGAATCCCTTGCAACACCGCATACTGGGCATGGCCATGAGCTGGTTACATACAGCTTCCCGGAGGCCATCATTAACCTTACCCAGAATCCCTTGCAACACCGCATACTGGGCATGGCCATGAGCTGGTTACATACAGCTTCCCAGAGGCCATCATTAACCTTACCCAGAATCCCTTGCAACACCGCATACTGGGCATGGCCATGAGCTGGTTACATCCAGCTTCCCAGAGGCCATCATTAACCTTACCCAGAATCCCTTGCAACACCACATACTGGGCATGGCCATGAACTGGTTACATCCAGCTTCCCAGAGGCCATCATTAACCTTACCCAGAATCCCTTGCAACACCGCTTACTGGGCATGGCCATGAGATGGTTACATACAGCTTCCCGGAGGCCATCATTAACCTTACCCAGAATCCCTTGCAACACCGCATACTGGGCATGGCCATGACCTGGTTACATCCAGCTTCCCAGAAGCCATCATTAACCTTACCCAGAATCCCTTGCAACACCGCTTACTGGGCATGGCCATGAGATGGTTACATACAGCTTCCCAGAGGCCATCATTAACCTTACCCAGAATCCCTTGCAACACCGCATACTGGGCATGGCCATGAGCTGGTTACATACAGCTTCCCGGAGGCCATCATTAACCTTACCCAGAATCCCTTGCAACACCGCATACTGGGCATGGCCATGAGCTGGTTACATACAGCTTCCCGGAGGCCATCATTAACCTTACCCAGAATCCCTTGCAACACCGCATACTGGGCATGGAAATGAGCTGGTTACATCCAGCTTCCCAGAGGCCATCATTAACCTTACCCAGAATCCCTTGCAACACCGCATACTGGGCATGGCCATGAGCTGGTTACATACAGCTTCCCGGAGGCTATCATTAACCTTACCCAGAATCCCTTGTAACACCACATACTGGACATGACCTGGTTACATCCAGCTTCCCAGAGGCCATCATTAACCTTACCCAGAATACCTTGCAACACCGCATACTGGGCATGGCCATGACCTGGTTACATACAGCTTCCCAGAGGCCATCATTAGAGAGTAAACCCATGTTTGTCTGTAAAGATAATGTTTACTGTAGAGAATTAGCTTCTTTTAAAGGAAGCAAGTGTTAAAGAAAATGAAATTTTAATGTCTAAACCTTTCATGGTTACGTTTAAGAGTCTGGTCAATAAAGAGAGAACTGCAGGGAATTGAAACAGAAATTTCAAACCTAAGGCCAAAGTAGTGGAGTCGGAAAAATTCTCCAATACAGCTGAATGGGGGAAATATTCCAACTCCGCTACATTGGCTTTAAGTTTGACATTTCTGTCTCAGTTCTCTCTTTATTGAGTAGACTTTTAAATCTGGCCACTCGGGCGAGTTATATAAGAGGGGGTGGGACCATTTAATCCTTGCTGACCCTCAGTCTGTCCTTTCTGTGTAACGGGTCACACAGTTTGGCCACGGGGAACCTCACTAATATGGATTGTGCACCGGCTACAGCTTACCAGCACCAGCTCGGGGTAAGATCCACAGATCTTGAGCAGGCAGCAGGAGGCGTGACGACGCACGTTCTTCACAATACGACTCTGGATGGCCTGAAAGAGAGTCATGAATCTGTTACCCAGCATGCACTTCTACATAGACTGTGTAACTGGCAGATAAGAACCAGGCCTTATACCTATCCCACGCATGCTGAAACTCCTTCACTGTATTAACCTCTACCACTTCTACTGGAAGACTATTCCATACATCCACTACCCTCTCAGTAAATTAATACTTTCATTAGTCCCTGGCCTTATCTTATATATAGGATAGCCTTATACCTATCCCACACATGCTTAGACTCCTTCACTATATTAACCTCTACCACTTCTACTGGAAGACTATTCCATACATCCACTACCCTCTCAGTAAATTAATACTTTCATTAGTCCCTGGCCTTATCTTATATATAGGATAGCCTTATACCTATCCCACACATGCTTAGACTCCTTCACTATATTAACCTCTACCACTTCTACTGGAAGACTATTCCATACATCCACTACCCTCTTCAGTAATGTAATACTATCATAGTCCCTGACCTTATATCTAGGATAACCTTATACCTATCCCATGCATGCTTAAACTCCTTCACTGTATTAACCTCTACCACTTCTACTGGAAGACTATTCCATGCATCCACTACCCTCTCAGTAAAGTAATACTTCCTGATATTACATTTTAAATCGTTGCCCCTCTAATTTAAGACTATGTCCTCTAGTGGTGGTAGTTTTTCTTCTTTTAAATATACTCTCTTCCGTTACTGTGTTGATTCCCTTTATGTATATAAATGTTTCTATCATATCCCCCCTGTTACGTCTTTCCTCCAAGCTATACATGTTAAGATACTTTAACCTTTCCTGGTAAGTTTTATTCTTCAACCCATGAACCAGTTTAGTAGCCCTTCTCTGAACTTTCTCCAAAGTATCAATATCCTTCTGGAGATACGGTCTCCAGTACTGCGTACAATACTCCAAGTGAGGTCTCACCAGCGCTCTGTACAATGCTCCAAGTGAGGTCTCACCTGCGCTCTGTACAATGCTCCAAGTGAGGTCTCACCAGCGCTCTGTACAATGCTCCAAGTGAGGTCTCACCAGCGCTCTGTACAATGCTCCAAGTGAGGTCTCACCAACGCTCTGTACAATGCTCCAAGTGAGGTCTCACCAGTGCTCTGTACAATGCTCCAAGTGAGGTCTCACCAGAGCTCTGTACAATGCTCCAATTGAGGTCTCACCAGCGCTCTGTACAATGCTCCAAGTGAGGTCTCACCAGCGATCTGTACAATGCTCCAAGTGAGGTCTCACCAGCGCTCTGTACAATACTCCAAGTGAGGTCTCACCAGCGGTCTGTACAATGCTCCAAGTGAGGTCTCACCAGCGCTCTGTACAATGCTCCAAGTGAGGTCTCACCAGCGCTCTGTACAATGCTCCAAGTGAGGTCTCACCTGCGCTCTGTACAATGCTCCAAGTGAGGTCTCACCAACGCTCTGTACAATGCTCCAAGTGAGGTCTCACCAGCGCTCTGTACAATACTCCAAGTGAGGTCTCACCAGCGCTCTGTACAATGCTCCAAGTGAGGTCTCACCAGTGCTCTGTACAATGCTCCAATTGAGGTCTCACCAGCGCTCTGTGCAATGCTCCAAGTGAGGTCTCACCAGCGCTCTGTACAATTTGTACTTCCCTCTTAAAGATGCAGAGAGAAAGTGGGAGAGGGAGGAAGAGATTGCCAGAACCATCTGATCCACTGGCCCGGAGGTAACACCTACCTTCTCATTGTCAGCATAGGTGACCATATCAAATAGCTGAGGAGAGAAAGAGAAGAGGGGTCAATTTGTATACATCCAATCTCTATACATGAAGAACTGGATCAGTTAGGTAAAAGATTCTTAAAGGGAACATTGCAAAAGCAGCGGTCATAATACATGTATATCTACATATACATAGGTAGTAAAGTGCTTGTAAAAGAAGAGCTGTACAGGGAGTGCAGAATTATTAGGCAAGTTGTATTTTTGAGGATTAATTTTATTATTAAACAACAACCATGTTCTCAATGAACCCAAAAAACTCATTAATATCAAAGCTGAATATTTTTGGAAGTAGTTTTTAGTTTTAGCTATTTTAGGGGGATATCTGTGTGTGCAGGTGACTATTACTGTGCATAATTATTAGGCAACTTAACAAAAAACAAATATATACCCATTTCAATTATTTATTTTTACCAGTGAAACCAATATAACATCTCAACATTCACAAATATACATTTCTGACATTCAAAAACAAAACAAAAACAAATCCGTGACCAATATAGCCACCTTTCTTTGCAAGGACACTCAAAAGCCTGCCATCCATGGATTCTGTCAGTGTTTTGATCTGTTCACCATCAACATTGCGTGCAGCAGCAACCACAGCCTCCCAGACACTGTTCAGAGAGGTGTACTGTTTTCCCTCCTTGTAAATCTCACATTTGATGATGGACCACAGGTTCTCAATGGGGTTCAGATCAGGTGAACAAGGAGGCCATGTCATTAGATTTTCTTCTTTTATACCCTTTCTTCTTTTTATATCGCTTCCCCTGCTGGGAGGAAGTGCTTGAAGCCATTTCACCAGTTTGTGGGCAATCCTATGAAAGTGACATCACTTCCCCTGCTGGGAGGTTGTGCACACACAGTTTTGCACATTTATGACATCATCATATAAGGACTGTGTTAGTTCATTATCTGTATTGGATGGATGTGGCGGAACCTACCTCGCCACTATGTTCTGGAGAAGCCTGGTTGCTCGCCTGCTGCCTCTGGACTATGGCCCCATTGTTAAAGCTTGCATTTTCCCCTGCAGAAAGGCTTGTTCGTGCCTTTCTGCCTGGGTGTTCAGTAGATTGAATCTACCGAACCAATTCACAAATGAATGGACTACCTTGGTAAGGGATGTGCCATAGCACTATACATTAATATTGTTAGTTAGTTATATTCTGTTAGTGTATTGGTTTATGTGTAATGTTTAATTCTGTGAGTAGACCACTCTGAAAGTTTATAATGTGACAGTGACTCCAACATCCATTGTTCTGTAACTGGATTAACTGGTAAACGGATTATGTTGTGTACATTATATTTCTTACTGTGTGTCTACTCACTGTATGGTAATTTGGTTTGCAGTCTGAATGTCTAATGTTTTCCTAGCCCCAGTTAGTTGGAGGACTATGTTTAGTTCCACCCCCCCCCCATTGTATACTAATGTCATGTGTATGTCTTTTATAAGTCTGTGTTGTTACACAAATAAAGTAGTTCAATCTTGCTGTACCTAACTGCTAGATGTCCTGTCTATTTGGGTACAAAGAGCAAGGGTCCAGGAAAGACTTGCTGGGTGTGACGGTCCGTTACAATGTCTATCTTCAGAAAGGTGTTACGGCTCCTTTATTATTTTTGTGCTGTAATGTTTGTATGTCTTTTTGATACTAGTATAAAAAAAAATTAATAAATAAGAAAAAAATGTAAGCGAATGAAGCATTTCAGGGCCTGGTGGGGTTTATGGCACTCACCTTGTAGAGCACTGGAGACATTTGAACAGGTGAGTAGCGCACGAATGGGAAGAAGGTGGACAGGTTGGTGAGGACACAGGACAGGATGTAAGGGTCATTGGTCTCGTAGTTCAGGATGGCCTTGAGGAGTTCAATCCCCTCTGCAACATGGGCATCCTGGGGGAAAGACACTGGATCAGGTTATTAATCCTCGGACACTCCATGAAGGCCACAGCCCCCCCCCCCCCCCCCCCAAGCATGACTTTATAACAAACCCTCATCATTAGAAGATGCACAAATTCAATTTCCTCTAGTCATTTGTCCTGTACGTTACCGTGATCTTATTACACTTTGCTTATCCTGGGAAAACTTCAGTATTTAGGTGACAGAATCCCTTTATTCTGTACAGTCACAGTGTGAGCGGTGTTTAGGTGACAGAATCCCTTTATTCTGTACAGTGACAGTGTGAGCGGTGTTTAGGTGACAGAATCCCTTTATTCTGTACAGTCACAGTATGAGCAGTGTTTAGGTGACAGAATCCCTTTATTCTGTACAGTCACAGTATGAGCGGTGTTTAGGTGACAGAATCCCTTTATTCTGTACAGTCACAGTATGAGGGGTGTTTAGGTGACGGAATCCCTTTATTCTGTACAGTCACAGTATGAGGGGTGTTTAGGTGACAGAATCCCTTTATTCTGTACAGTCACAGTGTGAGCAGTGCTTAGGTGACAGAATCCCTTTATTCTGTACAGTCACAGTATGAGCAGTGTTTAGGTGACAATCCCTTTATTCCGTACAGTCACAGTGTGAGCGGTGTTTAGGTGACGGAATCCCTTTATTCTGTACAGTCACAGTATGAGGGGTGTTTAGGTGACAGAATCCCTTTATTCTGTACAGTCACAGTGTGAGCAGTGCTTAGGTGACAGAATCCCTTTATACTCTACTGTCACAGTATGAGCAGTGTTAAGGTGACAGAATCCCTTTATTCTCTACAGTCACAGTATGAGCAGTGTTTAGGTGACAGAATCCCTTTATTCTGTACAGTCACAGTGTGAGCGGTGTTTAGGTGACAGAATCCCTTTATTCTGTACAGTCACAGTATGAGCAGTGTTTAGGTGACAGAATCCCTTTATTCTGTACAGTCACAGTATGAGGGGTGTTTAGGTGACAGAATCCCTTTATTCTGTACAGTCACAGTGTGAGCGGTGTTTAGATGACAGAATCCCTTTATTCTGTACAGTCACAGTGTGAGCAGTGTTTAGGTGACAGAATCCCTTTATTCTGTACAGTCACAGTATGAGCAGTGTTTAGGTGACAGAATCCCTTTATTCTGTACAGTCACAGTACGAGCGGTGTTTAGGTGACAGAATCCCTTTATTCTGTACAGTCACAGTATGAGCGGTGTTTAGCACAGTCAGACTGAGGGACGTCTCACAGGTTAATTCGATTGGACATCGTGGTTATTCAGCATATTGAGGGCTGGGGGTTTGGACATGAGACCATCTTACCTCCTCCTGTAGTGAAGAAACCGCCTCCCTGATGACGCACTCACAGAATACAGTCATGGCATCCCACTGTGCAAAGGAGGGTGACAGGAGGCAGCACAGACTTCTCACCAGTTTGGCTGTAAGAGATTAATATGTAATATTACTCTCGCCTTCTACTGTGCAGCTTAAAAAGACAGCGGTTGGCAAATAATTACCTTCCGTTTATAATGCTGGGGTACCCGGGTACATTGTATCGGATTGTTCTCGTTTGTATTTATAATGCTGGGGTACCCTGGTACATTGTATCGGATTGTTCTCGTTTGTATTTATAATGCTGGGGTACCCGGGTACATTGTATCGGATTGTTCTCGTTTGTATTTATAATGCTGGGGTACCCTGGTACATTGTATCGGATTGTTCTCGTCTGTAGTTATAATGCTGGGGTACCCCGGTACATTGTATCGGATTGTTCTCGTTTGTATTTATAATGCTGGGGTACCCTGGTACATTGTATCGGATTGTTCTCGTTTGTATTTATAATGCTGGGGTACCCGGGTACATTGTATCGGATTGTTCTCGTTTGTATTTATAATGCTGGGGTACCCGGGTACATTGTATCGGATTGTTCTCGTCTGTAGTTATAATGCTGGGGTACCCGGGTACATTCTATCGGATTGTTCTCGTCTGTATTTATAATGCTGGGGTACCCGGGTACATTCTATCGGATTGTTCTCATTTGTATTTATAATGCTGGGGTACCCGGGTACATTCTATCTGATTGTTCTCGTTTGTAGTTATAATGCTGGGGTACCCGGGTACATTGTATCGGATTGTTCTCGTTTGTAGTTATAATGCTGGGGTACTTGGGTACATTGTATGGGATTGTTCTCGTTTGTATTTATAATGCTGGGGTACCCGGGTACATTGTATCGGATTGTTCTCGTTTGTATTTATAATGCTGGGGTACCCGGGTACATTCTATCTGATTGTTCTCATTTGTAGTTATAATGCTGGGGTACCCGGGTACATTGTATCGGATTGTTCTCGTTTGTAGTTATAATGCTGGGGTACCCGGGTACATTGTATCGGATTGTTCTCGTTTGTAGTTATAATGCTGGGGTACTTGGGTACATTGTATGGGATTGTTCTCGTTTGTATTTATAATGCTGGGGTACCCGGGTACATTGTATGGGATTGTATACACTGTTCCCCCCCTACCCCCCCCGATTAATATACTATTATACTTACAGCTCTGTGACTCTGTATCCACCGGAGCGGCCAGCTGGTACCGGAGCCATTCCCCAGACATCCGGAATCCCGCCTGGGGGTCCAGCCGACAAGCCACCTTTAACACGTTCCTGATTAAAGATCTGAACGCTGACAAAACACATTCATTACATCACCGGCCTTTACAAACATAGATTGGTTCTAACAGTAGACATGGCTACTCTATGGCTCTCCGTTATTACAGTCTGGTGGCTACTCTATGGCTCTCCGTTATTACAGTCTGGTGGCTACTCTATGGCTCTCCGTTATTACAGTCTGGTGGCTACTCTATGGCTCTCCGTTATTACAGTCTGGTGGCGACGTGGCTACTCTATGGCTCTCCGTTATTACAGTCTGGTGGCGACGTGGCTACTCTATGGCTCTCCATTATTACAGTCTGGTGGAGACGTGGCTACTCTATGGCTCTCCGTTATTACGGTCTGGTGGAGACGTGGCTACTCTATGGCTCTCCGTTATTACAGTCTGGTGGAGACGTGGCTACTCTATGGCTCTCCATTATTACAGTCTTGTGGCGACGTGGCTACTCTATGGCTCTCCGTTATTACAGTCTGGTGGCTACTCTATGGCTCTCCATTATTACAGTCTTGTGGCGACGTGGCTACTCTATGGCTCTCCGTTATTACAGTCTGGTGGCGACGTGGCTACTCTATGACTCTCCGTTATTACAGTCTGGTGGCGACGTGGCTACTCTATGACTCTCCGTTATTACAGTCTGGTGGAGACGTGGCTACTCTATGGCTCTCAGTTATTACAGTCTGGTGGAGACGTGGCTACTCTATGACTCTCCGTTATTACAGTCTGGTGGCGACGTGGCTACTCTATGGCTCCCCGCTATTACAGTCTGGTGGAGACGTGGCTACTCTATGGCTCTCCGTTATTACAGTCTGGTGGCGACGTGGCTACTCTATGGCTCCCCGCTATTACAGTCTGGTGGCGACGTGGCTACTCTATGACTCTCCGTTATTACAGTCTGGTGGAGACGTGGCTACTCTATGGCTCTCCATTATTACAGTCTGGTGGCTACTCTATGGCTCTCCGTTATTACAGTCTGGTGGCGACGTGGCTACTCTATGACTCTCCGTTATTAGTCTGGTGGCGACGTGGCTACTCTATGACTCTCCGTTATTACAGTCTGGTGGCGACGTGGCTACTCTATGACTCTCCGTTATTACAGTCTGGTGGCGACGTGGCTACTCTATGGCTCTCCGTTATTACAGTCTGGTGGAGACGTGGCTACTCTATGGCTCTCCATTATTACAGTCTTGTGGCGACGTGGCTACTCTATGGCTCTCAGTTACTACATTCTGGTGGCTACTCTATGGCTCTCCATTATTACAGTCTAGTGGCGACATGGCTACTCTATGACTCTCCGTTATTACAGTCTGGTGGCGACGTGGCTACTCTATGGCTCTCCGTTATTACAGTCTGGTGGCGACCTGGCTACTCTATGGCTCTCCGTTATTACAGTCTGGTGGAGACGTGGCTACTCTATGGCTCTCCGTTATTACAGTCTGGTGACGACGTGGCTACTCTATGGCTCTCCGTTATTACAGTCTGGTGGCGACGTGGCTACTCTATGGCTCCCCGTTATTACAGTCTGGTGGAGACGTGGCTACTCTATGGCTCTCCATTATTACAGTCTGGTGGAGACGTGGCTACTCTATGGCTCTCCGTTATTACAGTCTGGTGGCTACTCTATGGCTCTCCGTTATTACAGTCTGGTGACGACGTGGCTACTCTATGGCTCCCCGTTATTACAGTCTGGTGGCGACGTGGCTACTCCATGGCTCTCCGTTATTACAGTCTGCTGGCGACGTGGCTACTCTATGGCTCTCCGTTATTACAGTCTGGTGGAGACGTGGCTACTCTATGGCTCCCCGTTTTTACAGTCTGGTGGCGACGTGGCTACTCTATGGCTCCCCGCTATTACAGTCTGGTGACGACGTGGCTACTCTATGGCTCCCCGCTATTACAGTCTGGTGACGACGTGGCTACTCTATGGCTCCCCGTTATTACAGTCTGGTGGCGACGTGGCTACTCTATGGCTCTCAGTTATTACAGTCTGGTGGTGACATGGCTACTCTATGGCTCCCCGTTTTTACAGTCTGGTGGCGACGTGGCTACTCTATGGCTCTCAGTTATTACAGTCTGGTGGCGACGTGGCTACTCTATGGCTCCCCGTTATTACAGTCTGGTGGAGACGTGGCTACTCTATGGCTCCCCGTTTTTACAGTCTGGTGGCGACGTGGCTACTCTATGGCTCCCCGTTTTTACAGTCTGGTGGCGACGTGGCTACTCTATGGCTCTCCGTTATTACAGTCTGGTGGCGACGTGGCTACTCTATGGCTCCCCGTTATTACAGTCTGGTGGAGACGTGGCAACTCTATGGCTCTCCGTTATTACAGTCTGGTGGCGACGTGGCTACTCTATGGCTCTCCGTTATTACAGTCTGGTGGAGACGTGGCTACTCTATGGCTCCCCGTTTTTACAGTCTGGTGGAGACGTGGCTACTCTATGACTCTCCGTTTTTACAGTCTGGTGGCGACGTGGCTACTCTATGGCTCTCAGTTATTACAGTCTGGTGGAGACGTGGCTACTCTATGGCTCTCCGTTATTACAGTCTGGTGGAGACGTGGCTACTCTATGGCTCCCCGTTTTTACAGTCTGGTGGCGACGTGGCTACTCTATGGCTCCCCGCTATTACAGTCTGGTGGCGACGTGGCTACTCCATGGCTCTCCGTTATTACAGTCTGGTGGCGACGTGGCTACTCCATGGCTCTCCGTTATTACAGTCTGGTGGCGACGTGGCTACTCTATGGCTCTCCGTTATTACAGTCTGGTGGAGACGTGGCTACTCCATGGCTCTCCGTTATTACAGTCTGGTGGAGACGTGGCTACTCCATGGCTCTCCGTTATTACAGTCTGGTGGCGACGTGGCTACTCCATGGCTCTCCGTTATTACAGTCTGGTGGCGACGTGGCTACTCTATGGCTCCCCGTTTTTACAATCTGGTGGCGACGTGGCTACTCTATGGCTCCCTGTTTTTACAATCTGGTGGAGACGTGGCTACTCTATGACTCTCCGTTATTACAGTCTGGTGGCGACTTGGCTACTCTATGACTCTCCGTTATTACAGTCTGGTGGCGACGTGGCTACTCTATGGCTCTCCATTATTACAGTCTGGTGGCGACGTGGCTACTCTATGACTCTCCGTTATTACAGTCTTGTGGCGACGTGGTTACTCTATGGCTCTCCATTATTACAGTCTGGTGGAGACGTGGCTACTCTATGGCTCTCCATTATTACAGTCTGGTGGAGATGTGGCTACTCTATGACTCTCCGTTATTACAGTCTGGTGGCGACGTGGCTACTCTATGGCTCTCCATTATTACAGTCTGGTGGCGACATGGCTCTCCGTTATTACAGTCTGGTGGCGACGTGGCTACTCTATGGCTCCCCGTTATTACAGTCTGGTGGCGACGTGGCTACTCTATGGCTCTCCGTTATTACAGTCTGGTGGCGACGTGGCTACTCTATGACTCTCCGTTATTACAGTCTTGTGGCGACATGGCTACTCTATGACTCTCCGTTATTACAGTCTGGTGGAGACGTGGCTACTCCATGGCTCTCTGTTATTACAGTCTGGTGGAGACGTGGCTACTCTATGACTCTCCGTTATTACAGTCTGGTGGAGACGTGGCTACTCTATGACTCTCCGTTATTACAGTCTTGTGGCGACATGGCTACTCTATGACTCTCCGTTATTACAGTCTGGTGGAGACGTGGCTACTCTATGGCTCTCCGTTATTACAGTCTGGTGGCGACGTGGCTACTCTATGGCTCTCAGTTATTGCAGTCTGGTGGAGACGTGGCTACTCTATGACTCTCCGTTATTACAGTCTTGTGGCGACGTGGCTACTCCATGGCTCTCCGTTATTACAGTCTGGTGGCGACATGGCTACTCCATGGCTCTCTATTATTACAGTCTGGTGGAGACGTGGCTACTCTATGGCTCCCCGTTTTTACAGTCTGGTGGAGATGTGGCTACTCTATGGCTCTCCGTTATTAGTCTGCTGGCGACGTGGCTACTCTATGGCTCCCCGCTATTACAGTCTGGTGACGACGTGGCTACTCTATGGCTCCCCGTTATTACAGTCTGGTGGAGACGTGGCTACTCTATGACTCAGTTATTACAGTCTTGTGGCGACGTGGCTACTCTATGGCTCTCAGTTACTACATTCTGGTGGCTACTCTATGGCTCTCCGTTATTACAGTCTAGTGGTGACATGGCTACTCTATGACTCTTCGTTATTACAGTCTGGTGGCGACGTGGCTACTCTATGGCTTCCCGCTATTACAGTCTGGTGGCGACGTGGCTACTCTATGGCTCCCCGCTATTACAGTCTGGTGGCGACGTGGCTACTCTATGGCTTCCCGCTATTACAGTCTGGTGGTGACATGGCTACTCTATGACTCTCCGTTATTACAGTCTGGTGGAGACGTGGCTACTCTATGGCTCTCCGTTATTACAGTCTGGTGGCGACGTGGATACTCTATGGCTCTTCGTTATTACAGTCTGGTGGAGACGTGGCTACTCTATGGCTCTTCGTTATTACAGTCTGGTGGAGACGTGGCTACTCTATGGCTCTCCATTATTACAGTCTGGTGGAGACGTGGCTACTCTATGGCTCTCCGTTATTACAGTCTGGTGGAGACGTGGCTACTCTATGGCTTCCCGCTATTACAGTCTGGTGGCGACATGGCTCTCCGTTATTACAGTCTGGTGGCGACGTGGCTACTCTATGGCTCCCCGTTTTTACAGTCTGGTGGAGACGTGGCTACTCTATGACTCTCAGTTATTACAGTCTGGTGGCGACGTGGCTACTCTATGGCTCTCCGTTATTACAGTCTGGTGGCTACTCTATGGCTCTCCGTTATTACAGTCTGGTGGCGACGTGGCTACTCTATGGCTCTCCGTTATTACAGTCTGGTGGAGACGTGGCTACTCTATGGCTCTCCGTTATTACAGTCTGGTGGCGACGTGGCTACTCTATGGCTCCCCGTTTTTACAGTCTGGTGGCGACGTGGCTACTCTATGGCTCTCTGTTATTACAGTCTGGTGGAGACGTGGCTACTCTATGACTCTCCGTTATTACAGTCTTATGGCGACATGGCTACTCTATGACTCTCCGTTATTACAGTCTGGTGGAGACGTGGCTACTCTATGGCTCTCCGTTATTACAGTCTGGTGGCGACGTGGCTACTCTATGGCTCTCAGTTATTACAGTCTGGTGGAGACGTGGCTACTCTATGACTCTCCGTTATTACAGTCTTGTGGCGACGTGGCTACTCCATGGCTCTCCGTTATTACAGTCTGGTGGCGACATGGCTACTCCATGGCTCTCTATTATTACAGTCTGGTGGAGACGTGGCTACTCTATGACTCAGTTATTACAGTCTTGTGGCGACGTGGCTACTCTATGGCTCTCAGTTACTACATTCTGGTGGCTACTCTATGGCTCTCCGTTATTACAGTCTAGTGGTGACATGGCTACTCTATGACTCTTCGTTATTACAGTCTGGTGGCGACGTGGCTACTCTATGGCTTCCCGCTATTACAGTCTGGTGGCGACGTGGCTACTCTATGGCTCCCCGCTATTACAGTCTGGTGGCGACGTGGCTACTCTATGGCTTCCCGCTATTACAGTCTGGTGGCGACGTGGCTACTCTATGGCTCCCCGCTATTACAGTCTGGTGGCGACGTGGCTACTCTATGGCTCCCCGTTATTACAGTCTAGTGGTGACATGGCTACTCTATGACTCTCCGTTATTACAGTCTGGTGGAGACGTGGCTACTCTATGGCTCTCCGTTATTACAGTCTGGTGGCGACGTGGATACTCTATGGCTCTTCGTTATTACAGTCTGGTGGAGACGTGGCTACTCTATGGCTCTTCGTTATTACAGTCTGGTGGAGACGTGGCTACTCTATGGCTCTCCATTATTACAGTCTGGTGGAGACGTGGCTACTCTATGGCTCTCCGTTATTACAGTCTGGTGGAGACGTGGCTACTCTATGGCTTCCCGCTATTACAGTCTGGTGGCGACATGGCTCTCCGTTATTACAGTCTGGTGGCGACGTGGCTACTCTATGGCTCCCCGTTTTTACAGTCTGGTGGAGACGTGGCTACTCTATGACTCTCAGTTATTACAGTCTGGTGGCGACGTGGCTACTCTATGGCTCTCCGTTATTACAGTCTGGTGGCTACTCTATGGCTCTCCGTTATTACAGTCTGGTGGCGACGTGGCTACTCTATGGCTCTCCGTTATTAGTCTGGTGGAGACGTGGCTACTCTATGGCTCTCCGTTATTACAGTCTGGTGGCGACGTGGCTACTCTATGGCTCCCCGTTTTTACAGTCTGGTGGCGACGTGGCTACTCTATGGCTCTCCGTTATTACAGTCTGGTGGAGACGTGGCTACTCCATGGCTCTCCGTTATTACAGTCTGGTGGAGACGTGGCTACTCTATGGCTCCCCGTTATTACAGTCTGGTGGCGACGTGGCTACTCCATGGCTCCCCGTTTTTACAGTCTGGTGGAGACGTGGCTACTCTATGGCTCCCCGTTTTTACAGTCTGGTGGCGACGTGGCTACTCTATGGCTCTCCGTTATTACAGTCTGGTGGAGACGTGGCTACTCCATGGCTCTCCGTTATTACAGTCTGGTGGAGACGTGGCTACTCTATGGCTCCCCGTTTTTACAGTCTGGTGGCGACGTGGCTACTCTATGGCTCTCCGTTATTAGTCTGCTGGCGACGTGGCTACTCTATGGCTCCCCGCTATTACAGTCTGCTGGCGACGTGGCTACTCTATGGCTCCCCGCTATTAGTCTGCTGGCGACGTGGCTACTGTATGGCTCTCCGTTATTACAGTTTAGTGGCGCCCCACAGTGGCTGTGAAATGCATTCGCTAGTAACTTACAACTGAAGAATGTGTTGAAATCCTCATCACCATCAAAATCCAGACGCGAATACACACAGCTGGGGCTGTCGTTCCGGGAGGGGAAGCCAACCTAATGAAGAGGGGCAGGGTTATTCAACCAATATAAACTCGAGTCCTGTTGCCCTGCCGATTGGTGGGCTCCCGTTATTACATGACCTCACCCGTTATTACATGACCTCACCTTCACAATGTTTGTATTTGGTATTTTCATGGGACGCCCGTTATTACATGACCTCACCCGTTATTACATGACCTCACCTTCACAATGTTTGTATTTGGTATTTTCATGGGATGCCCGTTATTACATGACCTCACCCGTTATTACATGACCTCACCTTCACAATGTTTGTGTTTGGTATTTTCATGGGATGCCCGTTATTACATGACCTCACCTTCACAATGTTTGTATTTGGTATTTTCATGGGATGCCCGTTATTACATGACCTCACCTTCACAATGTTTGTCATGGAAATCTGTAAGAACTTGTGCGCTGCGGACAGGAGCTGAGGGTCTTTAGCCAGGACCTCGTGTCTAAACAGCATCCCCCACGTCAGCAAGGTGGACGATCGGAGAAACTAGATAGGAAAACTAAATGAACATTGTCCACAGAGGCCACAGAATCCACACGATGTGCGGCAGCTTGGCTTACTTACCAGACTCGGGTGTCGGCTGAAGGCCAGTAAAGCATCCAGGTATTGTCCCAAGTTCTCTGGGATCTTTGCATTGGGGTCTGTGGGCTGGGGACAGAATAGACAGGGTTAAAGTATGTCCATCCCTGAGACCTGGGAATAATTAAAGGGTGTTTAATATACTAAACGAGTGACAATGACACATTCCAGTAACAGATTCATTATCATAAATCAAGTCATTGGGTATCTAGATCCTGGCTTCATCCAGCTGTGGAATCAGCCCCTGCATGAAGTGACCTTGTGCCACAGCCGGAGAGGATCAGAGTCTATCAAGATGATCCATTCCTAGTGGCCACCGGCAGAATCTAGACTCATGGATGGGGAAGGTTACTAGCCACAGAGCAGATTCTTACCACAGTCAGGGCACAGATCTGGGTGCCTAGGGCACATAGGACCTGGGAGAGCCTCTTCAGGAAGACATAGCATTTCTCTGCTAAACCATCCACGTCAGCCATCCTGTGGACCAACAGACAGATTAATAATTAGTTACCTTCCACCCAACCCCCGTCAGTGGCCCGAGCCGTGGGCTTATACTCACTGAGCGGCACTCAGAATATAATTCATGGCACTGTCCCCAAACAGGATGAGGAGGGGTCTGCGGTCATCCAGTTTGCCCTGTATAGAGAGAAAATACTAAATGTGGGGCCCAGTCAGCACTCCAAGAGCAGCCACGCGTCCCGTTACAGATACACAAGCTCCGTGACCAGCCACGCGTCCCGTTACAGATACACAAGCTCCGTGACCAGCCACGCGTCCCGTTACAGATACACAAGCTCCGTGACCAGCCACGCGTCCAGTTACAGATACACAAGCTCCGTGACCAGCCACGCGTCCCGTTACAGATACACACGCTCCGTGACCAGCCACGAGTCCCGTTACAGATACACAAGCTCCGTGACCAGCCACGCGTCCCGTTACAGATACACAAGCTCAGTGACCAGCCACGAGTCCCATTACAGATAAACATGCTCTGTGACCAGCCACGTGTCCCGTTACAGATACACACGCTCCATGACCAGCCACGAGTCCCGTTACAGATAAACATGCTCTGTGACCAGCCACGAGTCCCGTTACAGATAAACATGCTCTGTGACCAGCCACGTGTCCCGTTACAGATAAACATGCTCTGTGACCAGCCACGAGTCCCGTTACAGATACACACGCTCCGTGACCAGCCACGAGTCCCGTTACAGATACACACGCTCCGTGACAAGCCAAGTGTCCCGTTACAGATAAACATGCTCCGTGACCAGCCGCGTTTCCGTAGTTGGCCAGGTTACGAGTACATTAGTTCTAATGTTTTGCCGTAGTTGGCCATGTTACGGGTCCATTAGTTCTACTGTTTTGCCGTAGTTGGCCACGTTACGGATCCATTAGTTCTAATGTTTTGCCGTCGTTGGCCACGTTACGGGTCCATTAGTTCTAATGTTTTGCCGTAGTTGGCCACGTTACGGTCCATTAGTTCTAATGTTTCGCCGCAGTTGGCCACGTTACGGGTCCATTAGTTCTAATGTTTTGCCGTAGTTGGCCATGTTACGGATCCATTAGTTCTAATGTTTTGCCGTAGTTGGCCACGTTACGGGTCCATTAGTTCTAATGTTTTGCCGTAGTTGGCCATGTTACGGATCCATTAGTTCTAATGTTTTGCCGTAGTTGGCCACGTTACGGGTCCATTAGTTCTAATGTTTTGCCGTAGTTGGCCATGTTACGGATCCATTAGTTCTAATGTTTTGCCGTAGTTGGCCACGTTACGGATCCATTAGTTCTAATGTTTTGCCGTAGTTGGCCACGTTACGGGTCCATTAGTTCTAATGTTTTGCCGTAGTTGGCCACGTTACGGATCCATTAGTTCTAATGTTTTGCCGTAGTTGGCCACATTACGGGTCCATTAGTTCTAATGTTTTGCCGTAGTTGGCCATGTTACGGATCCATTAGTTCTAATGTTTTGCCGTAGTTGGCCACGTTACGGGTCCATTAGTTCTAATGTTTTGCCGTAGTTGGCCACGTTACGGGTCCATTAGTTCTAATGTTTTGCCGTAGTTGGCCACGTTACGGATCCATTAGTTCTAATGTTTCGCCGCAGTTGGCCACGTTACGGGTCCATTAGTTCTAATGTTTTGCCGTAGTTGGCCATGTTACGGATCCATTAGTTCTAATGTTTTGCCGTAGTTGGCCACGTTACGGGTCCATTAGTTCTAATGTTTTGCCGTAGTTGGCCACGTTACGGATCCATTAGTTCTAATGTTTCGCCGCAGTTGGCCACGTTACGGGTCCATTAGTTCTAATGTTTTGCCGTAGTTGGCCACGTTACGGATCCACTAGTTCTAATGTTTCGCCGCAGTTGGCCATGTTACGAGTCCATTAGTTATGTTTTGCCGTGGTTGGCCACGTTACGGGTCCATTAGTTCTAATGTTTTGCTGTAGTTGGCCACGTTACGGGTCCATTAGTTCTAATGTTTTGCTGTAGTTGGCCACGTTACGGGTCCATTAGTTCTAATGTTTTGCCGTAGTTGGCCACGTTACGGATCCATTAGTTCTGTTTTGCCGTAGTTGGCCACGTTACGGATCCATTAGTTCTAATGTTTTGCCGTAGTTGGCCACGTTACGGATCCATTAGTTCTAATGTTTCGCCGCAGTTGGCCATGTTACGAGTCCATTAGTTATGTTTTGCCGTGCTTGTCCACGTTTGCACTCACCTTCCTGTTGACAGCAATGAGCAGGCACTCAGCGGCCTCTACTTGCAGCTCCGGCTCACAGAGGAGTACGCACAGCATTTTCAGGAGCTGACAGTCATCACACACAACATGGCTGATGTGAACCCAGTCAATGTATCCGGCCAGAGTATTCAGAGCAGACACAGCAACACGCCACAGACCCTGACCCTGCAACAAAGGAGGCTAAGGGTTTGTCAGAGGAATTAAACAGTAATCTTGAGACTGGTACATATGAATAAAGCAGACGCCAAGGATAACAAGATGGATGCCAGCAGCCTCCATTTTGTGTCAGTGTGTGGACATCTTATTCTGTGTCCCTGAGGATAAAAGAAAGTCCTCCACATTCCTAACTCTGTTATCTGTAACCAAATATTGTACTGATAAGATTGGCAGAGGCTGGAATAGATAAGGGGTCATTGTTGGTGGAAGGTTTATGATTCTTGACGCATTTCATTGGACCAGCTGTGTCTATATACATACAAGAGGAGAAGGGGGGGCTTCTCTGCAACTTGCTAGCCCACCCAAACTGGCAGAAACTGACAGACACAGACTGAGATTATTTGGATCTTAGATTTGAAGAATATAATAAGGGTTATTACAAACATACCTAGTTGATTCACATCACTCATTAAAATATATAATTAAACACACCCATCCATTTAATTGGGTAAAAGTTACAGAGAGCAGGGTGTGAGATAAGGTTTGGATGATAAGTGGGTACTGGAGGTGGAGAGGGGAGACCTGAAGAGAAACTGATTTTGTGAGAGGAGGAGAGCTGCCACTAGTGGGGTGAGAGCTGCCACTAGTGGGGTGAGAGCTGCCACTAGTGGGGTGAGAGCTGCCACTAGTGGGGTGAGAGATGGGAATGTTTTAGAAAAGGGCTGAGTCTCTCTCCTTCTGGGGAGAACTCAGGAATATGAGGCTTTTAATAGCACATGTTCACTATAACAATAGAAATCTCCATACACATAGTATTGAGCTAAGTCCCAGGAGTAACTCCCATCAATCAATTCTCAACTGCAAACCAACCTCTGCCGGTAATGTATAAATGTGGTAATTTGTTTCTAGCATAATCTCATTTTTATGGATGTCATTAGCATATATATTTGGGTAAATTAAACTTAAATCCCACACTTTCTGGGATCTATATGTTTTAGCCTGGTGTTTATCTGTCATCCTTTCTGCAGAAGGAAGCCAGAGGAATATCCTAGAGATATTACCAAGAACCATAAGTTCTTATAGTCTAGCTATTTACCCAAATATGTCATATCTAATCTCCAGAGATTATCCAAGATTCTCATTCTTAAAGTCTAAGCTAGGATACATACATTATCATTTACCGAGCAGATTAAGAAATAGCCACCTTGAGTAGTGATATGATTTAGTAATATTACCTTACCTAAGCAGAGTATATGTTGGGAATTTGTAGGTAATTATGGTGTACTATCATTAACCATTTTAAATACTAATCATTGTAAGTTGTATCTAAATAAAATGCATGGCCATCTTATGGTCAGAAACGTACTGCATAGTAACATACTACATACATGTTGATATAGGTACAGAGCTGCATAATTCATGTTTTAGATTATTCACCTCTGTTATAAGTCATCCATGTGAATTATGATTAACATCTATTGATATTGTATTTTGCTATTTTGTTTATTGTTTGATCTTAATTTTATATCCAATAAAATTATTTTATTAATAATTGTTGAATTGTATTTACTTTTGTAAAAACGTCATCCAAACTCTCACATACATAACGAATTCTTGATATGGGTATTTTTAGTCGGACCCATATATATGAATCATCAATTTTCATAATTAATAACTCATTCATATTTTTATGGTTATTAATATCCTACAGGTTACAAACAACTGGGAAGGGGGTGTGGGGGAGGAGCAGGGTGCGAGAGAGAGAGGCGGGGGGAGGAGCAAGGTGCGAGAGAGAGAGGCGGGGGGAGGAGCAAGGTGCGAGAGAGAGAGGCGGGGGGAGGAGCAAGGTGCGAGAGAGAGAGGCGGGGGGAGGAGCAAGGTGCGAGAGAGAGAGGCGGGGGGAGGAGCAAGGTGCGAGAGAGAGAGGCGGGGGGAGGAGCAAGGTGCGAGAGAGAGAGGCGGGGGGAGGAGCAAGGTGCGAGAGAGAGAGGCGGGGGGAGGAGCAAGGTGCGAGAGAGAGAGGCGGGGGGAGGAGCAAGGTGCGAGAGAGAGAGGCGGGGGGAGGAGCAAGGTGCGAGAGAGAGAGGCGGGGGGAGGAGCAAGGTGCGAGAGAGAGAGGCGGGGGGAGGAGCAAGGTGCGAGAGAGAGAGGCGGGGGGAGGAGCAAGGTGCGAGAGAGAGGCGGGGGAGGAGCAAGGTGTGAGAGAGAGGCGGGGGGAGGAGTAGGGTGTGAGAGAGAGGCGGGGGGAGGAGTAGGGAGTGAGAGAGAGGCGGGGGAGGAGTAGGGTGTGAGAGAGAGGCGGGGGGAGGAGTAGGGAGTGAGAGACAGGCGGGGGGAGGAGTAGGGAGTGAGAGACAGGCGGGGGGAGGAGTAGGGAGTGAGAGACAGGCGGGGGGAGGAGTAGGGAGTGAGAGACAGGCGGGGGGAGGAGTAGGGTGTGAGAGGCAGGCGGTGGGAGGAGTAGGGTGTGAGAGGCAGTAAGAGAGTGTTCTCACCTTCAGTTTCTGCGATGGGTCATTTTTCTAAGAGACAGAGACATTGAATTAGATGTGGTTACACGGCCGTGGCTGTATACTAACTACATATAGACATGGTGTATATGTACCAGCAGTGTGTACTGCGTGACGCTCTGCTGCAGGACGCTCATCATGAAGCTGAATAAAGTGTCCATGTTCTGCGTCATGGTGGTGTGAATATCTCTCCGGCGCTGCTGGGGGAGCGAATGAAACGTCACCACATCCTCCGCCAGCCGCAATAATATCAACATCACCAGCTCCGTCTGCGCTTCCTGGAGGGAGAGGCAATAAATAAGGGGGCGTGACCAACAAGGACAACTGGGGCTGGGAATATACCAGAAAGCCCTCCCGCAGACAGACCATGTGTGACATTAAATATGAGATCATTTGCATATCAAGCCGCTGCTGATGTGATGAGACGCCACATATCCCACCTATTTATGCATTTGCTGCAATTCTGCCAACACAATTGTAACAAAACCCCTTGTTAAGCTCTATATTTGCTGCATAAGAACTGAGAACAGAGACTATATCTGTGGTTTCCTACATAAGAACAGTCGGTCACATCCACATTGTTACTAACTTCTGATCCCTGGTCCAATTCATTTGGGTGACACAGTCACGGTGTAAGCAGGGTTTGGGTGACACAGTCACGGTGTAAGCAGGGTTTGGGTGACACAGTCACGGTGTAAGCAGTGTTTGGGTGACACAGTCACGGTGTAAGCAGTGTTTGGGTGACACAGTCCCGGTATAAGCAGTGTTTGGGTGACACAGTCCCGGTATAAGCAGTGTTTGGGTGACACAGTCCCGGTATAAGCAGTGTTTGGGTGACACAGTCCCGGTATAAGCAGTGTTTGGGTGACACAGTCCCGGTATAAGCAGTGTTTGGGTGACACAGTCCCGGTATAAGCAGTGTTTGGGTGACACAGTCCCGGTGTAAGCAGTGTTTGGGTGACACAGTCACGGTGTAAGCAGTGTTTGGGTGACACAGTCACGGTGTAAGCAGTGTTTGGGTGACACAGTCCCGGTGTAAGCAGTGTTTGGGTGACACAGTCCCGGTGTAAGCAGGGTTTGGGTGACACAGTCCCGGTGTAAGCAGGGTTTGGGTGACACAGTCACGGTGTAAGCAGGGTTTGGGTGACACAGTCACGGTGTAAGCAGGGTTTGGGTGACACAGTCACGGTGTAAGCAGGGTTTGGGTGACACAGTCACGGTGTAAGCAGGGTTTGGGTGACACAGTCACGGTGTAAGCAGGGTTTGGGTGACACAGTCCCGGTGTAAGCAGGGTTTGGGTGACACAGTCCCGGTGTAAGCAGGGTTTGGGTGACACAGTCCCGGTGTAAGCAGGGTTTGGGTGACACAGTCCCGGTGTAAGCAGTGTTTGGGTGACACAGTCCCGGTATAAGCAGTGTTTGGGTGACACAGTCCCGGTATAAGCAGTGTTTGGGTGACACAGTCCCGGTATAAGCAGTGTTTGGGTGACACAGTCCCGGTATAAGCAGTGTTTGGGTGACACAGTCCCGGTATAAGCAGTGTTTGGGTGACACAGTCCCGGTATAAGCAGTGTTTGGGTGACACAGTCCCGGTATAAGCAGTGTTTGGGTGACACAGTCCCGGTATAAGCAGTGTTTGGGTGACACAGTCCCGGTATAAGCAGTGTTTGGGTGACACAGTCCCGGTATAAGCAGTGTTTGGGTGACACAGTCCCGGTATAAGCAGTGTTTGGGTGACACAGTCCCGGTATAAGCAGTGTTTGGGTGACACAGTCCCGGTATAAGCAGTGTTTGGGTGACACAGTCCCGGTATAAGCAGTGTTTGGGTGACACAGTCCCGGTATAAGCAGTGTTTGGGTGACACAGTCCCGGTATAAGCAGTGTTTGGGTGACACAGTCCCGGTATAAGCAGTGTTTGGGTGACACAGTCCCGGTATAAGCAGTGTTTGGGTGACACAGTCCCGGTATAAGCAGTGTTTGGGTGACACAGTCCCGGTATAAGCAGTGTTTGGGTGACACAGTCCCGGTATAAGCAGTGTTTGGGTGACACAGTCCCGGTATAAGCAGTGTTTGGGTGACACAGTCCCGGTATAAGCAGTGTTTGGGTGACACAGTCCCGGTATAAGCAGTGTTTGGGTGACACAGTCCCGGTATAAGCAGTGTTTGGGTGACACAGTCCCGGTATAAGCAGTGTTTGGGTGACACAGTCCCGGTATAAGCAGTGTTTGGGTGACACAGTCCCGGTATAAGCAGTGTTTGGGTGACACAGTCCCGGTATAAGCAGTGTTTGGGTGACACAGTCCCGGTATAAGCAGTGTTTGGGTGACACAGTCCCGGTATAAGCAGTGTTTGGGTGACACAGTCCCGGTATAAGCAGTGTTTGGGTGACACAGTCCCGGTATAAGCAGTGTTTGGGTGACACAGTCCCGGTATAAGCAGTGTTTGGGTGACACAGTCCCGGTATAAGCAGTGTTTGGGTGACACAGTCCCGGTATAAGCAGTGTTTGGGTGACACAGTCCCGGTATAAGCAGTGTTTGGGTGACACAGTCCCGGTATAAGCAGTGTTTGGGTGACACAGTCCCGGTATAAGCAGTGTTTGGGTGACACAGTCCCGGTATAAGCAGTGTTTGGGTGACACAGTCCCGGTATAAGCAGTGTTTGGGTGACACAGTCCCGGTATAAGCAGTGTTTGGGTGACACAGTCCCGGTATAAGCAGTGTTTGGGTGACACAGTCCCGGTATAAGCAGTGTTTGGGTGACACAGTCACGGTATAAGCAGTGTTTGGGTGACACAGTCACGGTATAAGCAGTGTTTGGGTGACACAGTCACGGTATAAGCAGTGTTTGGGTGACACAGTCACGGTATAAGCAGTGTTTGGGTGACACAGTCACGGTATAAGCAGTGTTTGGGTGACACAGTCACGGTATAAGCAGTGTTTGGGTGACACAGTCACGGTATAAGCAGTGTTTGGGTGACACAGTCACGGTATAAGCAGTGTTTGGGTGACACAGTCACGGTATAAGCAGTGTTTGGGTGACACAGTCACAGTATGAGCAGTGTTTGGGTGACACAGTCACAGTATGAGCAGTGTTTGGGTGACACAGTCACACTATAAGCAGTGTTTGGGTGACACAGTCACAGTATAAGCAGTGTTTGGGTGACACAGTCACAGTATAAGCAGTGTTTGGGTGACACAGTCACAGTATAAGCAGTGTTTGGGTGACACAGTCACAGTATAAGCAGTGTTTGGGTGACACAGTCACAGTATAAGCAGTGTTTGGGTGACACAGTCACAGTATAAGCAGTGTTTGGGTGATACAGTCACAGTATAAGCACTGAAATCTGCCTGGCTGCAAGTTTCATTTGTGAAATCAATGTGTAAATGTAATAACCTGTATATTCCCCCGGGTCTGGGGGAATATTAGCTCATACCCCTTTTCTTGCCAGTCTTTCCAGCTCACTCAACATGTCCGGCCAGTGCTGGGGCCATTCTCGCTTTATCATCTCCACCACGATCCGGGCAAACACGTCCTTAATGTGGCCCTCCTCCTCCATGATGGAGTGCATGCCCTGCACCGGGAATGAAATATGATACATGTTACTAATCCTCCCACTCAGCATCTGGCTGGAGACTGGGAGGAAAACATTTAGGGTTAGTGCATTGTGTGTGCATACATATATTACATAGCAGACATATAATAATACCAGGTGAATGATAACTATACTTGCAATGTGTGTATACAGATATTACACAGGAGTCTGTACAGAGCAGACATATAATAATACCAGGTGAATGATAACTATACTTGCAGTGTGTGTATACATATATTACACAGGTGTCTGTACAGAGCAGACATATAATAATACCAGGTGAATGATAACTATACCTACAATGTGTGCATACCTATATTACACAGGAGTCTGTACAGAGCAGACATATAATAATAATAATAATAATACCAGGTGAATGATAAATAAGTTATACTATCATTTTGAGATATCTTCAGATCTTATGTCAGCTCCTCCTGTGATATCCTGGGAGATTTCAAATGCTCTTTATTCTTAGTGGTTTCTGGTAAGTTCTAAAGATGATAACATCTCTAATAGCTTACCATTCATAATAAATGTATAGATAGAATATAGAATGACAATGAAATATTGAACCATTTGCTTTGTTGGAGCACAAGTAGAGTGTACCCAGAATGGAGGGCGATTGGGTTTTGATTATTGGGGATGGAGTGATGTCTTTACACACAGTTAACTTGACTCCAGAATGAAACCCAACGAGGGGAGGGATCGTGAAGACATCATGGCCTGGGGTAATGTAAGGACCATATCATCCTCTCACGAAGCAGAGGATACTCACGTTTGATATGAGGCCGATCACACTGTCCTTCAAACAGAGCTTGTCCACAGCACTCATATCATTCCAGCGAAACCTACAGAGCAAAACCAAGTGTCAATACAGATAAATGCCCCCCCCCCCCATCCAGACAGGGCTACCAAAGCCACACTGCAGGCAACTAACCGCATACCCCACCCAGGGCTACCAAACCCACACTGCAGGCTACTAACCGCATACCCCACCCAGGGCTACCAAACCCACACTGCAGGCTACTAACCGCATACCCCACCCAGGGCTACCAAACCCACACTGCAGGCAACTAACCGCATACCCCACCCAGGGCTACCAAACCCACACTGCAGGCTACTAACCGCATACCCCACCCAGGGCTACCAAACCCACACTGCAGGCAACTAACCGCATACCCCACCCAGGGCTACCAAACCCACACTGCAGGCTACTAACCGCATACCCCACCCAGGGCTACCAAACCCACCGCATACCCCACCCAGGGCTACCAAACCCACACTGCAGGCAACTAACCGCATACCCCACCCAGGGCTACCAAACCCACACTGCAGGCAACTAACCGCATACCCCACCCAGGGCTACCAAACCCACACTGCAGGCAACTAACCGCATACCCCACCCAGGGCTACCAAACCCACACTGCAGGCAACTAACCGCATACCCCACCCAGGGCTACCAAACCCACACTGCAGGCAACTAACCGCATACCCCACCCAGGGCTACCAAACCCACACTACAGGCAACTAACCGCATACCCCACCCAGGGCTACCAAACCCACACTCCAGGCAACTAACCGCATACCCCACCAAGGGCTACCAAACCCACACTGCAGGCAACTAACCGCATACCCCACCCAGGGCTACCAAACCCACACTGCAGGCAACTAACCGAAAACCCCACCCAGGGTTACCAAACCCACACTGCAGGCAACTAACCGCATACCCCACACAGGGCTACCAAACCCACACTGCAAGCTACTAACCGCATACCCCACCCAGGGCTACCAAACCCACACTGCAGGCAACTAACCGCATACCCCACCCAGGGTTACCAAACCCACACTGCAGGCAACTAACCGCATACCCAACCCAGGGCTACCAAACCCACACTGCAGGCAACTAACCGCATACCCCACCCAGGGCTACCAGACCCACACTGCAGGCAACTAACCGCATACCCCACCCAGGGCTACCAAACCCACACTGCAGGCAACTAACCGCATACCCCACCCAGGGCTACCAAACCCACACTGCAGGCAACTAACCGCATACCCCACCCAGGGCTACCAAACCCACACTGCAGGCAACTAACCGCATACCCCACCCAGGGCTACCAAACCCACACTGCAGGCAACTAACCGCATACCCCACCCAGGGCTACCAAACACACACTACAGGGAACTAACCGCATACCCCACCCAGGGCTACCAAACCCACACTGCAGGCAACTAACCGCATACCCCACCCAGGGTTACCAAACCCACACTGCAGGCAACTAACCGCATACCCCACCCAGGGCTACCAAACCCACACTACAGGCAACTAACCGCATACCCCACCCAGGGCTACCAAACCCACACTGCAGGCAACTAACCGCATACCCCACCCAGGGCTACCAAACCCACACTGCAGGCAACTAACCGCATACCCCACCCAGGGCTACCAAACCCACACTGAAAGGCTACTAACCGCATACCCCACCCAGGGCTACCAAACCCACACTGCAGGCAACTAACCGCATACCCCACCCAGGGCTACCAAACCCACACTGCAGGCAACCTACCGCATACCCCACCCAGGGCTACCAAACCCACACTGCAGGCAACTAACCGCATACCCCACCCAGGGCTACCAAACCCACACTGCAGGCTACTAACCGCATACCCCACCCAGGGCTACCAAACCCACACTGCAGGCTACTAACCGCATACCCCACCCAGGGCTACCAAACCCACACTGCAGGCAACTAACCGCATACCCCACCCATGGCTACCAAACCCACACTGCAGGCAACTAACCGCATACCCCATCCAGGGCTACCAAACCCACACTGCAGGCAACTAAGCGCATACCCCACCCAGGGCTACCAAACCCACACTGCAGGCTACTAACCGCATACCCCACCCAGGGCTACCAAACCCACACTGCAGGCTACTAACCGCATACCCCACCCAGGGCTACCAAACCCACACTGCAGGCTACTAACCGCATACCCCACCCAGGGTTACTCATTCTAACACCTGCAGCAGCTTTCTAGTAAAGAACGAGTGCAATTGGCTGAGGGAGGGAGGGGATGCGGGGTGACTGCAGGTGGCAGAGGAAACTCAGCTGAAACCTTTCCTGCAAATCTCCAGCCACAAATACACAAGGGATTTACATAATAAGGATTCCTAGTGAGCAGCGAGCGCTGTGTGACACAAAGCTTCCCACGTCCTTACTTGATGACATGCTCCAACACCTGCAGGCCGAAGTGTCTGACGACCGGGCGCTGGGTCTTATCTGCGAGCTGCAGGCCGCATGGCACACACACCTGACAACTCTCCTTAAACTCTTCACAGAACTAGAGAGAGAGAGAGAAAGTCACATGTGTGCAGACACACCACGTCCTCCAGCCACCCACCTCAGACACACCACGTCCTCTAGCCCCCCTCAGACACACCACGTCCTCTAGCCCCCCTCAGACACACCACGTCCTCCAGCCACCCACCCCCCTCAGACACACCACGTCCTCCAGCCACCCACCCCCTCAGACACACCACGTCCTCTAGCCCCCCTCAGACACACCACGTCCTCCAGCCACCCACCCCCCTCAGACACACCACGTCTTCCCGCCACCCACCCCCCTCAGACACACCACGTCCTCTAGCCCCCCTCAGACACCCCACGTCCTCCCGCCACCCACCCCCCTCCTCTGTATTATACCCCCCTCCTCTGTATTATACCCCCCTCCTCTGTATTATACCCCCCTCCTCTGTATTATACCCCCCTCCTCTGTATTATACCCCCCTCCTCTGTATTATACCCCCTCCTCTGTATTATACCCCCCTCCTCTGTATTATACCCCCCTCCTCTGTATTATACCCCCCTCCCCTGTATTATACCCCCTCCTCTGTATTATACCCACCTCCCCTGTATTATACCCCCTCCTCTGTATTATACCCCCTCCTCTGTATTATACCCCCTCCTCTGTATTATACCCACCTCCCCTGTATTATACCCACCTCCCCTGTATTATACCCCCTCCTCTGTATTATACCCCCTCCTCTGTATTATACCCCCTCCTCTGTATTATACCCCCTCCCTGTATTATACCCCCTCCCTGTATTATACCCCCTCCGCTGTATTATACCCCCTCCTCTGTATTATACCCACCTCCCCTGTATTATACCCACCTCCTCTGTATTATACCTCCTCCCCTGTATTATACCCCCTCCTCTGTATTATACCCCCCCTCCTCTGTACACACCACGTCCTCTAGCCTCCCTCAGACACACCACGTCCTCCAGCCACCCACCCCCCTCAGACACACCACGTCCTCCCGCCACCCACCCCCCTCAGACACACCACGTCCTCTAGCCCCCCTCAGACACCCCACGTCCTCCCGCCACCCACCCCCCTCCTCTGTATTATACCCCCCTCCTCTGTATTATACCACCCTCCTCTGTATTATACCCCCCTCCCCTGTATTATACCCCCTCCTCTGTATTATACCCACCTCCCCTGTATTATACCCACCTCCCCTGTATTATACCCACCTCCCCTGTATTATACCCACCTCCCCTGTATTATACCCCCCTCCTCTGTATTATACCCCCCTCCTCTGTATTATACCCCCCTCCTCTGTATTATACCCCCCTCCTCTGTATTATACCCCCCTCCTATGTATTATACCCCCCTCCTCTGTATTATACCCCCTCCTCTGTATTATACCCCCTCCTCTGTATTATACCCCCTCCTCTGTATTATACCCCCTCCTCTGTATTATACCCCCTCCTCTGTATTATACCCCCTCCTCTGTAGTATACCCCCTCCTCTGTAGTATACCCCCTCCTCTGTATTATACCCCCCTCCTCTGTATTATACCCCCTCCTCTGTATTATACCCCCTCCTCTGTATTATACCCCCTCCTCTGTATTATACCCCCTCCTCTGTATTATACCCCCTCCTCTGTATTATACCCCCTCCTCTGTATTATACCCCCTCACTGTATTATACCCCCCTCCTCTGTATTATACCCCCTCCTCTGTATTATACCCCCTCCCTGTATTATACCCCCTCCCTGTATTATACCCCCTCCCTGTATTATACCCCCTCCCTGTATTATACCTCCTCCCCTGTATTATACCCCCCTCCTCTGTATTATACCCCCTCCTCTGTATTATACCCCCTCCTCTGTATTATACCCCCTCCCTGTATTATACCCCCTCCCTGTATTATACCTCCTCCCCTGTATTATACCCCCTCCTCTGTATTATACCCCCCTCCTCTGTATTATACCCCCTCCTCTGTATTATACCCCCTCCTCTGTATTATACCCCCTCCCCTGTATTATACCCCCCTCCTCTGTATTATACCCCCTCCTCTGTATTATACCCCCTCCCCTGTATTATACCCCCCTCCTCTGTATTATACCCCCTCCTCTGTATTATACCCCCTCCCTGTATTATACCCCCTCCTCTGTATTATACCCCCCTCCTCTGTATTATACCCCCCTCCCCTGTATTATACCCCCTCCCTGTATTATACCCCCTCCCTGTATCTCACCCTCAGCGCCTCCATGCGGTATTGCTGGCTGGAGTCGGGCTCCATGATAACGGTCACAGCCTGGACCAGCTGCTCACACAGCGCGTTCACCGCCATGTTTGTACCTCAGCACGGTACCACACAGCGAGGAGCTGAGCAACCGACACTGCGCATGCGTCAGAGTGAGCGCCACCGCGCGGGGTAATGACTGAATCACTCCGCGATGATTCTTCACCCGTATGTATTGCTGCGCGAATTAATGAGTGTACGGAGCGCATGCGCGGAGGAATGATTGTCTGCTCCCACTTATCGTCCTAAACCAACAGCTTCTAAATGAGTGCGCACGCGCGGAATAAGAATGCGTCTCGCGAGGCGTGACGTCACAGAGTCAGTCAGCAGATTGGCGGGAGAGACGGATCCCGGATACTGAGCTTCACTCATCAATCTCAGCCAGCCACGGCCACCGGTATGTACCGGAGAGGGATCACACGGAGGGGCTGTCACCATATGAATGTGTTTTATCTCGGGTTATATGATGCACAGTGATCCCCGGTGTATTGAATCACATGGAGGGGCTGCTGTCACCGTATGAATGTGTTTTATCTCGGGTTATATGATGCACAGTGATCCCCGGTGTATTGAATCACATGGAGGGGCTGCTGTCACCGTATGAATGTGTTTTATCTCAGGTTATATGATGATGCACAGTGATCCCCGGTGTATTGAATCACATGGAGGGGCTGCTGTCACCATATGAATGTGTTTTATCTCGGGTTATATGATGATGCACAGTGATCCCCGGTGTATTGAATCACACGGAGGGGCTGCTGTCACCATATGAATGTGTTTTATCTCGGGTTATATGATGAGTGATCCCCGGTGTATTGAATCACATGGAGGGGCTGCTGTCACCATATAAATGTGTTTTATCTCGGGTTATATGATGCACAGTGATCCCCGGTGTATTGAATCACATGGAGGGGCTGCTGTCACCATATGAATGTGTTTTATCTCGGGTTATATGATGATGCACAGTGATCCCCGGTGTATTGAATCACACGGAGGGGCTGCTGTCACCATATGAATGTGTTTTATCTCAGGTTATATGATGCACAGTGATCCCCGGTGTATTGAATCACACGGAGGGGCTGCTGTCACCATATGAATGTGTTTTATCTCGGGTTATATGATGATGCACAGTGATCCCCGGTGTATTGAATCACATGGAGGGGCTGCTGTCACCATATGAATGTGTTTTATCTCAGGTTATATGATGCACAGTGATCCCCGGTGTATTGAATCACATGGAGGGGCTGCTGTCACCATATGAATGTGTTTTATCTCAGGTTATATGATGCACAGTGATCCCCGGTGTATTGAATCACATGGAGGGGCTGCTGTCACCATATGAATGTGTTTTATCTCGGGTTATATGATGCACAGTGATCCCCGGTGTATTGAATCACATGGAGGGGCTGCTGTCACCATATGAATGTGTTTTATCTCGGGTTATATGATGCACAGTGATCCCCGGTGTATTGAATCACACGGAGGGGCTGCTGTCACCATATGAATGTGTTTTATCTCGGGTTATATGATGCACAGTGATCCCCGGTGTATTGAATCACATGGAGGGGCTGCTGTCACCATATGAATGTGTTTTATCTCAGGTTATATGATGCACAGTGATCCCCGGTGTATTGAATCACATGGAGGGGCTGCTGTCACTATATGAATGTGTTTTATCTCGGGTTATATGATGCACAGTGATCCCCGGTGTATTGAATCACATGGAGGGGCTGCTGTCACCATATGAATGTGTTTTATCTCAGGTTATATGATGATGCACAGTGATCCCCGGTGTATTGAATCACATGGAGGGGCTGCTGTCACCATATGAATGTGTTTTATCTCGGGTTATATGATGATGCACAGTGATCCCCGGTGTATTGAATCACATGGAGGGGCTGCTGTCACCATATGAATGTGTTTTATCTCGGGTTATATGATGATGCACAGTGATCCCCGGTGTATTGAATCACATGGAGGGGCTGCTGTCACCATATGAATGTGTTTTATCTCGGGTTATATGATGCACAGTGATCCCCGGTGTATTGAATCACATGGAGGGGCTGCTGTCACCGTATGAATGTGTTTTATCTCGGGTTATATGATGCACAGTGATCCCCGTGTATTGAATCACATGGAGGGGCTGCTGTCACCATATGAATGTGTTTTATCTCAGGTTATATGATGCACAGTGATCCCCGGTGTATTGAATCACATGGAGGGGCTGCTGTCACCATATGAATGTGTTTTATCTCGGGTTATATGATGCACAGTGATCCCCGGTGTATTGAATCACACGGAGGGGCTGCTGTCCCCATATGAATGTGTTTTATCTCAGGTTATATGATGCACAGTGATCCCCGGTGTATTGAATCACATGGAGGGGCTGCTGTCACTATATGAATGTGTTTTATCTCGGGTTATATGATGCACAGTGATCCCCGGTGTATTGAATCACATGGAGGGGCTGCTGTCACCATATGAATGTGTTTTATCTCGGGTTATATGATGATGCACAGTGATCCCCGGTGTATTGAATCACATGGAGGGGCTGCTGTCACCGTATGAATGTGTTTTATCTCGGGTTATATGATGCACAGTGATCCCCGGTGTATTGAATCACACGGAGGGGCTGCTGTCACCATATGAATGTGTTTTATCTCAGGTTATATGATGCACAGTGATCCCCGGTGTATTGAATCACATGGAGGGGCTGCTGTCACCATATGAATGTGTTTTATCTCTGGTTATATGATGCACAGTGATCCCCGGTGTATTGAATCACACGGAGGGGCTGCTGTCACCATATGAATGTGTTTTATCTCGGGTTATATGATGCACAGTGATCCCCGGTGTATTGAATCACACGGAGGGGCTGCTGTCACCGTATGAATGTGTTTTATCTCAGGTTATATGATGATGCACAGTGATCCCCGGTGTATTGAATCACATGGAGGGGCTGCTGTCACCATATGAATGTGTTTTATCTCGGGTTATATGATGCACAGTGATCCCCGGTGTATTGAATCACATGGAGGGGCTGCTGTCACCATATGAATGTGTTTTATCTCAGGTTATATGATGCACAGTGATCCCCGGTGTATTGAATCACATGGAGGGGCTGCTGTCACCATATGAATGTGTTTTATCTCGGGTTATATGATGATGCACAGTGATCCCCGGTGTATTGAATCACATGGAGGGGCTGCTGTCACCATATGAATGTGTTTTATCTCGGGTTATATGATGATTGATCCCCGGTGTATTGAATCACATGGAGGGGCTGCTGTCACCATATGAATGTGTTTTATCTCGGGTTATATGATGATTGATCCCCGGTGTATTGAATCACATGGAGGGGCTGCTGTCACCATATGAATGTGTTTTATCTCGGGTTATATGATGCACAGTGATCCCCGGTGTATTGAATCACATGGAGGGGCTGCTGTCACCATATGGATGTGTTTTATCTCGGGTTATATGATGATGCACAGTGATCCCCGGTGTATTGAATCACATGGAGGGGCTGCTGTCACCATATGAATGTGTTTTATCTCGGGTTATATGATGCACAGTGATCCCCGGTGTATTGAATCACATGGAGGGGCTGCTGTCACCATATGAATGTGTTTTATCTCAGGTTATATGATGCACAGTGATCCCCGGTGTATTGAATCACACGGAGGGGCTGCTGTCACCATATGAATGTGTTTTATCTCAGGTTATATGATGCACAGTGATCCCCGGTGTATTGAATCACACGGAGGGGCTGCTGTCACCATATGAATGTGTTTTATCTCGGGTTATATGATGATGCACAGTGATCCCCGGTGTATTGAATCACATGGAGGGGCTGCTGTCACCATATGAATGTGTTTTATCTCGGGTTATATGATGATGCACAGTGATCCCCGGTGTATTGAATCACACGGAGGGGCTGCTGTCACCATATGAATGTGTTTTATCTCGGGTTATATGATGATGCACAGTGATCCCCGGTGTATTGAATCACACGGAGGGGCTGCTGTCACCATATGAATGTGTTTTATCTCGGGTTATATGATGCACAGTGATCCCCGGTGTATTGAATCACATGGAGGGGCTGCTGTCACCATATGAATGTGTTTTATCTCAGGTTATATGATGATGCACAGTGATCCCCGGTGTATTGAATCACATGGAGGGGCTGCTGTCACCATATGAATGTGTTTTATCTCGGGTTATATGATGCACAGTGATCCCCGGTGTATTGAATCACACGGAGGGGCTGCTGTCACAATATGAATGTGTTTTATCTCAGGTTATATGATGATGCACAGTGATCCCCGGTGTATTGAATCACATGGAGGGGCTGCTGTCACCATATGAATGTGTTTTATCTCAGGTTATATGATGATGCACAGTGATCCCCGGTGTATTGAATCACATGGAGGGGCTGCTGTCACCATATGAATGTGTTTTATCTCGGGTTATATGATGCACAGTGATCCCCGGTGTATTGAATCACATGGAGGGGCTGCTGTCACCATATGAATGTGTTTTATCTCAGGTTATATGATGCACAGTGATCCCCGGTGTATTGAATCACATGGAGGGGCTGCTGTCACCGTATGAATGTGTTTTATCTCAGGTTATATGATGATGCACAGTGATCCCCGGTGTATTGAATCACATGGAGGGGCTGCTGTCACCGTATGAATGTGTTTTATCTCGGGTTATATGATGATGCACAGTGATCCCCGGTGTATTGAATCACACGGAGGGGCTGCTGTCACAATATGAATGTGTTTTATCTCAGGTTATATGATGATGCACAGTGATCCCCGGTGTATTGAATCACATGGAGGGGCTGCTGTCACCATATGAATGTGTTTTATCTCAGGTTATATGATGAGTGATCCCCGGTGTATTGAATCACACGGAGGGCCTGCTGTCACCATATGAATGTGTTTTATCTCGGGTTATGTGATGATGCACAGTGATCCCCGGTGTATTGAATCACATGGAGGGGCTGCTGTCACCATATGAATGTGTTTTATCTCGGGTTATATGATGATGCACAGTGATCCCCGGTGTATTGAATCACATGGAGGGGCTGCTGTCACCATATGAATGTGTTTTATCTCGGGTTATATGATGCACAGTGATCCCCGGTGTATTGAATCACATGGAGGGGCTGCTGTCACCATATGAATGTGTTTTTTCTCGGGTTATATGATGCACAGTGATCCCCGGTGTATTGAATCACATGGAGGGGCTGCTGTCACCATATGAATGTGTTTTATCTCTGGTTATATGATGCACAGTGATCCCCGGTGTATTGAATCACATGGAGGGGCTGCTGTCACCATATGAATGTGTTTTATCTCAGGTTATATGATGATGCACAGTGATCCCCGGTGTATTGAATCACATGGAGGGGCTGCTGTCACCATATGAATGTGTTTTATCTCGGGTTATATGATGATGCACAGTGATCCCCGGTGTATTGAATCACATGGAGGGGCTGCTGTCACCATATGAATGTGTTTTATCTCTGGTTATATGATGCACAGTGATCCCCGGTGTATTGAATCACACGGAGGGGCTGCTGTCACCGTATGAATGTGTTTTATCTCGGGTTATATGATGATGCACAGTGATCCCCGGTGTATTGAATCACATGGAGGGGCTGCTGTCACCATATGAATGTGTTTTATCTCTGGTTATATGATGCACAGTGATCCCCGGTGTATTGAATCACACGGAGGGGCTGCTGTCACCATATGAATGTGTTTTATCTCGGGTTATATGATGATGCACAGTGATCCCCGGTGTATTGAATCACACGGAAGGGCTGCTGTCACCGTATGAATGTGTTTTATCTCGGGTTATATGATGCACAGTGATCCCCGGTGTATTGAATTACATGGAGGGGCTGCTGTCACCATATGAATGTGTTTTATCTCGGGTTATATGATGCACAGTGATCCCCGGTGTATTGAATCACATGGAGGGGCTGCTGTCACCATATGAATGTGTTTTATCTCAGGTTATATGATGATGCACAGTGATCCCCGGTGTATTGAATCACATGGAGGGGCTGCTGTCACCATATGAATGTGTTTTATCTCGGGTTATATGATGATGCACAGTGATCCCCGGTGTATTGAATCACACGGAGGGGCTGCTGTCACCGTATGAATGTGTTTTATCTCGGGTTATATGATGCACAGTGATCCCCGGTGTATTGAATCACACGGAGGGGCTGCTGTCACCGTATGAATGTGTTTTATCTCGGGTTATATGATGATGCACAGTGATCCCCGGTGTGGTGAATCACATGGAGGGGCTGCTGTCACCGTATGAATGTGTTTTATCTCAGGTTATATGATGATGCACAGTGATCCCCGGTGTATTGAATCACATGGAGGGGCTGCTGTCACCGTATGAATGTGTTTTATCTCGGGTTATATGATGATGCACAGTGATCCCCGTGTATTGAATCACATGGAGGGGCTGCTGTCACCATATGAATGTGTTTTATCTCGGGTTATATGATGCAGTGATCCCCGGTGTATTGAATCACATGGAGGGGCTGCTGTCACCATATGAATGTGTTTTATCTCGGGTTATATGATGCACAGTGATCCCCGGTGTATTGAATCACATGGAGGGGCTGCTGTCACCATATGAATGTGTTTTATCTCGGGTTATATGATGCACAGTGATCCCCGGTGTATTGAATCACATGGAGGGGCTGCTGTCACCATATGAATGTGTTTTATCTCGGGTTATATGATGCACAGTGATCCCCGGTGTATTGAATCACACGGAGGGGCTGCTGTCACCATATGAATGTGTTTTATCTCGGGTTATATGATGATGCACAGTGATCCCCGGTGTATTGAATCACATGGAGGGGCTGCTGTCACCATATGAATGTGTTTTATCTCTGGTTATATGATGCACAGTGATCCCCGGTGTATTGAATCACACGGAGGGGCTGCTGTCACCATATGAATGTGTTTTATCTCGGGTTATATGATGATGCACAGTGATCCCCGGTGTATTGAATCACACGGAGGGGCTGCTGTCACCATATGAATGTGTTTTATCTCGGGTTATATGATGATGCACAGTGATCCCCGGTGTATTGAATCACACGGAAGGGCTGCTGTCACCGTATGAATGTGTTTTATCTCAGGTTATATGATGAGTGATCCCCGGTGTATTGAATTACATGGAGGGGCTGCTGTCACCATATGAATGTGTTTTATCTCAGGTTATATGATGCACAGTGATCCCCGGTGTATTGAATCACATGGAGGGGCTGCTGTCACCATATGAATGTGTTTTATCTCGGGTTATATGATGCACAGTGATCCCCGGTGTATTGAATCACACGGAGGGGCTGCTGTCACCATATGAATGTGTTTTATCTCGGGTTATATGATGATGCACAGTGATCCCCGGTGTATTGAATCACATGGAGGGGCTGCTGTCACCATATGAATGTGTTTTATCTCTGGTTATATGATGCACAGTGATCCCCGGTGTATTGAATCACACGGAGGGGCTGCTGTCACCGTATGAATGTGTTTTATCTCGGGTTATATGATGCACAGTGATCCCCGGTGTATTGAATCACATGGAGGTGCTGCTGTCACCGTATGAATGTGTTTTATCTCGGGTTATATGATGCACAGTGATCCCCGGTGTATTGAATCACACGGAGGGGCTGCTGTCACCATATGAATGTGTTTTATCTCGGGTTATATGATGATGCACAGTGATCCCCGGTGTATTGAATCACATGGAGGGGCTGCTGTCACCATATGAATGTGTTTTATCTCTGGTTATATGATGCACAGTGATCCCCGGTGTATTGAATCACACGGAGGGGCTGCTGTCACCATATGAATGTGTTTTATCTCGGGTTATATGATGATGCACAGTGATCCCCGGTGTATTGAATCACACGGAAGGGCTGCTGTCACCGTATGAATGTGTTTTATCTCGGGTTATATGATGAGTGATCCCCGGTGTATTGAATTACATGGAGGGGCTGCTGTCACCATATGAATGTGTTTTATCTCGGGTTATATGATGCACAGTGATCCCCGGTGTATTGAATCACATGGAGGGGCTGCTGTCACCATATGAATGTGTTTTATCTCAGGTTATATGATGATGCACAGTGATCCCCGGTGTATTGAATCACATGGAGGGGCTGCTGTCACCATATGAATGTGTTTTATCTCGGGTTATATGATGATGCACAGTGATCCCCGGTGTATTGAATCACACGGAGGGGCTGCTGTCACCGTATGAATGTGTTTTATCTCGGGTTATATGATGCACTGTGATCCCCGGTGTATTGAATCACACGGAGGGGCTGCTGTCACCGTATGAATGTGTTTTATCTCGGGTTATATGATGATGCACAGTGATCCCCGGTGTGGTGAATCACATGGAGGGGCTGCTGTCACCGTATGAATGTGTTTTATCTCAGGTTATATGATGATGCACAGTGATCCCCGGTGTATTGAATCACATGGAGGGGCTGCTGTCACCGTATGAATGTGTTTTATCTCGGGTTATATGATGATGCACAGTGATCCCCGTGTATTGAATCACATGGAGGGGCTGCTGTCACCATATGAATGTGTTTTATCTCGGGTTATATGATGCAGTGATCCCCGGTGTATTGAATCACATGGAGGGGCTGCTGTCACCATATGAATGTGTTTTATCTCGGGTTATATGATGCACAGTGATCCCCGGTGTATTGAATCACATGGAGGGGCTGCTGTCACCATATGAATGTGTTTTATCTCGGGTTATATGATGCACAGTGATCCCCGGTGTATTGAATCACATGGAGGGGCTGCTGTCACCATATGAATGTGTTTTATCTCGGGTTATATGATGCACAGTGATCCCCGGTGTATTGAATCACACGGAGGGGCTGCTGTCACCATATGAATGTGTTTTATCTCGGGTTATATGATGATGCACAGTGATCCCCGGTGTATTGAATCACATGGAGGGGCTGCTGTCACCATATGAATGTGTTTTATCTCTGGTTATATGATGCACAGTGATCCCCGGTGTATTGAATCACACGGAGGGGCTGCTGTCACCATATGAATGTGTTTTATCTCGGGTTATATGATGATGCACAGTGATCCCCGGTGTATTGAATCACACGGAAGGGCTGCTGTCACCGTATGAATGTGTTTTATCTCGGGTTATATGATGAGTGATCCCCGGTGTATTGAATTACATGGAGGGGCTGCTGTCACCATATGAATGTGTTTTATCTCGGGTTATATGATGCACAGTGATCCCCGGTGTATTGAATCACATGGAGGGGCTGCTGTCACCATATGAATGTGTTTTATCTCAGGTTATATGATGATGCACAGTGATCCCCGGTGTATTGAATCACATGGAGGGGCTGCTGTCACCGTATGAATGTGTTTTATCTCAGGTTATATGATGCACAGTGATCCCCGGTGTATTGAATCACATGGAGTTGCTGCTGTCACCGTATGAATGTGTTTTATCTCGGGTTATATGATGCACAGTGATCCCCGGTGTATTGAATCACATGGAGGGGCTGCTGTCACCATATGGATGTGTTTTATCTCGGGTTATATGATGCACAGTGATCCCCGGTGTATTGAATCACATGGAGGGGCTGCTGTCACCGTATGAATGTGTTTTATCTCGGGTTATATGATGATGCACAGTGATCCCCGGTGTATTGAATCACACGGAGGGGCTGCTGTCACCATATGAATGTGTTTTATCTCAGGTTATATGATGATGCACAGTGATCCCCGGTGTATTGAATCACACGGAGGGGCTGCTGTCACCATATGAATGTGTTTTATCTCAGGTTATATGATGAGTGATCCCCGGTGTATTGAATCACACGGAGGGGCTGCTGTCACCATATGAATGTGTTTTATCTCGGGTTATATGATGCACAGTGATCCCCGGTGTATTGAATCACACGGAGGGGCTGCTGTCACCATATGAATGTGTTTTATCTCGGGTTATATGATGCACAGTGATCCCCGGTGTATTGAATCACACGGAGGGGCTGCTGTCACCGTATGAATGTGTTTTATCTCGGGTTATATGATGCACAGTGATCCCCGGTGTATTGAATCACATGGAGGGGCTGCCGTCACCGTATGAATGTGTTTTATCTCGGGTTATATGATGATGCACAGTGATCCCCGGTGTATTGAATCACACGGAGGGGCTGCCGTCACCGTATGAATGTGTTTTATCTCGGGTTATATGATGATGCACAGTGATCCCCGGTGTATTGAATCACACGGAGGGGCTGTCACCATATGAATGTGTTTTATCTCGGGTTATATGATGATGCACAGTGATCCCCGGTTTATTGAATCACATGGAGGGGCTGCTGTCCCCATATGAATGTGTTTTATCTCAGGTTATATGATGCACAGTGATCCCCGGTGTATTGAATCACATGGAGGGGCTGCTGTCACCATATGAATGTGTTTTATCTCAGGTTATATGATGATGCACAGTGATCCCCGGTTTATTGAATCACATGGAGGGACTGCTGTCACCATATGAATGTGTTTTATCTCGGGTTATATGATGCACAGTGATCCCCGGTGTATTGAATCACATGGAGGGGCTGCTGTCACCATATGAATGTGTTTTATCTCGGGTTATATGATGATGCACAGTGATCCCCGGTGTATTGAATCACACGGAGGGGCTGCTGTCACCATATGAATGTGTTTTATCTCGGGTTATATGATGAGTGATCCCCGGTGTATTGAATCACATGGAGGGGCTGCTGTCACCGTATGAATGTGTTTTATCTCGGGTTATATGATGCACAGTGATCCCCGGTGTATTGAATCACATTGAGGGGCTGCTGTCACCATATGAATGTGTTTTATCTCGGGTTATATGATGCACAGTGATCCCCGGTTTATTGAATCACATGGAGGGGCTGCTGTCACCATATGAATGTGTTTTATCTCGGGTTATATGATGATGCACAGTGATCCCCGGTGTATTGAATCACATGGAGGGGCTGCTGTCACCATATGAATGTGTTTTATCTCGGGTTATATGATGATGCACAGTGATCCCCGGTGTATTGAATCACACGGAGGGGCTGCTGTCACCATATGAATGTGTTTTATCTCGGGTTATATGATGATGCACAGTGATCCCCGGTGTATTGAATCACATGGAGGGGCTGCTGTCACCGTATGAATGTGTTTTATCTCGGGTTATATGATGCACAGTGATCCCCGGTGTATTGAATCACACGGAGGGGCTGCTGTCACCGTATGAATGTGTTTTATCTCGGGTTATATGATGATGCACAATGATCCCCGGTGTATTGAATCACACGGAGGGGCTGCTGTCACCGTATGAATGTGTTTTATCTCGGGTTATATGATGCACAGTGATCCCCGGTGTATTGAATCACATGGAGGGGCTGCTGTCACCGTATGAATGTGTTTTATCTCGGGTTATATGATGCACAGTGATCCCCGGTGTATTGAATCACATGGAGGGGCTGCTGTCACCATTTGAATGTGTTTTATCTCGGGTTATATGATGCACAGTGATCCCCGGTGTATTGAATCACATGGAGGGGCTGCTGTCACCATATGAATGTGTTTTATCTCGGGTTATATGATGATGCACAGTGATCCCCGGTGTATTGAATCACACGGAGGGGCTGCTGTCACCATATGAATGTGTTTTATCTCAGGTTATATGATGATGCACAGTGATCCCCGGTGTATTGAATCACATGGAGGGGCTGCTGTCACCATATGAATGTGTGTTATCTCGGGTTATATGATGCACAGTGATCCCCGGTGTATTGAATCACATGGAGGGGCTGCTGTCACCATATGAATGTGTTTTATCTCGGGTTATATGATGATGCACCATGATGATGCTCTCCAGTACTGCGTTTAATACTCCAGTGAATGATACGCTCTCCAGTACTGCGTTTAATACTCCAGTGAATGATACGCTCTCCAGTACTGCGTACAATACTCCAGTGAATGATACGCTCTCCAGTACTGCGTATAACACTGAAATGAATGATACGCTCTCCAGTACTGCGTATAATACTCCAGTGAATGATACGCTCTCCAGTACTGCGTATAGTACTCCAGTGAATGATGTGCTCTCCAGTACTGTGTTTAATACTCCAGTGAATGATACGCTCTCCAGTACTGCGTATATTACTCCAGTACTGCGTACAATACTCCAGTGAATGATACGCTCTCCAGTACTGCGTACAATACTCCAGGGAATGATACGCTCTCCAGGTACAATACTCCAGTGAATGATACGCTCTCCATGTACAATACTCCAGGGAATGATACGCTCTCCAGGTACAATACTCCAGGGAATGATACGCTCTCCAGGTACAATACTCCAGGGAATGATACGCTCTCCAGTACTGCGTACAATACTGCAGTGAATGATACGCTCTCCAGTACTGCGTATAATACTCCAGTGAATGATACGCTCTCCAGTACTGCGTATAATACTCCAGTGAATGATACGCTCTCCAGTACTGCGTATAATACTCCAGTGAATGATACGCTCTCCAGTACTGCGTATATTACTCCAGTACTGCGTACAATACTCCAGTGAATGATACGCTCTCCAGTACTGCGTACAATACTCCAGGGAATGATACGCTCTCCAGGTACAATACTCCAGTGAATGATACGCTCTCCAGGTACAATACTCCAGGGAATGATACGCTCTCCAGGTACAATACTCCAGGGAATGATACGCTCTCCAGTACTGCGTACAATACTCCAGTGAATGATACGCTCTCCAGGTACAATACTCCAGGGAATGATACGCTCTCCATGTACAATACTCCAGGGAATGATACGCTCTCCATGTACAATACTCCAGGGAATGATACGCTCTCCATGTACAATACTCCAGGGAATGATACGCTCTCCAGGTACAATACTCCAGGAAATGATACGCTCTCCAGGTATAATACTCCAGGGAATGATACGCTCTCCAGTACTGCGTACAATACTGCAGTGAATGATACGCTCTCCAGTACTGCGTTTAATACTCCAGTGAATGATACGCTCTCCAGTACTGCGTATATTACTCCAGTACTGCGTATAATACTCCAGTGAATGATATGCTCTCCAGTACTGCGTGTATTACTCCAGTACTGCGTACAATACTCCAGTGAATGATACGCTCTCCAGTACTGCGTATAACACTGCAGTGAATGATACGCTCTCCAGTACTGCGTATAACACTGCAGTGAATGATACGCTCTCCAGTACTGCGTATAATACTCCAGTGAATGAAATGCTCTCCAGTACTACGTATATTACTCCAGTACTGCGTACAATACTCCAGTGAATGATACGCTCTCCAGTACTGCGTATAACACTGCAGTGAATGATACGCTCTCCAGTACTGCGTATAACACTGCAGTGAATGATACGCTCTCCAGTACTGCGTATAACACTGCAGTGAATGATACGCTCTCCAGTACTGCGTATATTACTCCAGTGAATGATATGCTCTCCAGTACTGCGTATATTACTCCAGTACTGCGTATATTACTCCAGTACTGCGTACAATACTCCAGTGAATGATACGCTCTCCAGTACTGCGTATAATACTGCAGTGAATGATACGCTCTCCAGTACTGCGTATAATACTGCAGTGAATGATACGCTCTCCAGTACTGCGTATAATACTCCAGTACTGCGTATAATACTGCAGTGAATGATACGCTCTCCAGTACTGCGTATAATACTGCAGTGAATGATACGCTCTCCAGTGCTGCGTATAATACTCCAGTACTGCGTATAATACTGCAGTGAATGATACGCTCTCCAGTACTGCGTATAATACTCCAGTGAATGATACACTCTCCAGTACTGCGTATAACACTGCAGTGAATGATACGCTCTCCAGTACTGCGTATAATACTGCAGTGAATGATACGCTCTCCAGTACTGCGTATAATACTGCAGTGAATGATACGCTCTCCAGTACTGCGTACAATACTCCAGTGAATGATACGCTCTCCAGTACTGCGTATAATACTCCAGTACTGCGTATAATACTGCAGTGAATGATACGCTCTCCAGTACTGCGTATAATACTCCAGTGAATGATTATATCCTTCTGGAAATTTGATCTCGCATGTTTTGTTTGTTTTTTCTTTTACAGTTTTTGGTTTTCTTGTCGGGCGTCCTCTACCTGCCACCCCATGCTCACAGGCCAGGATCGCGTCATTACCTTGGTGGACATGGATTGTTTTTATGTACAGGTGGAGCAAAGACTGAATCCTTGGCTCAAGAAGAAACCAGTAGCCGTGGCACAGTACAAAACATGGAAAGGAGGAGGGTGAGCTATATTTCTCCATGCTACAGTTTCACTGGTGGTTTTTGGATGAATTAATATGGTGCAAATGATTTCGCAATAACTACTGTTACGAGAAGATACGTAACCCCATTAAAAATGCTCCAGGCCACATGGTAACAGTAACACTACGACAGCACAGCTCACACTAATACTTACTAGAACCAACTCCTCAAAAGCAAACCGATTCATATTAGGCATTTTAGAACAGATTGTTCCAAGGTTTTAAAAAGAAATTTCGAATAGTAATAAAAGATTGAAAGTGGATTGATTGCTGATCATCATCATTCCAAAAGTCTAGCCACAAATGGAAGGTGGGACGGTTTAATTGGTAGAATGGGCTTCATGGGTCAGTAGAGTCGGATATTCCTGCATTGTGACAGAGTCCATATTAATATCTGGATTAGACCATTATGACTTTCTCTCATGGGCTGAAGTCATGGCTAGAAATGTAATCCGGAGACCAGATTAGAGTGGTCAAGTTGATCTGTTTTAGGTTTAAATAATATGTAATGCTCGTCTCTTGATATTATGTGTTTTATGTTGCTGTCTGTAAATGTTCACCTTTTTTACGATTTAATATGAATTTTGTATTAATATGAGGAAAATTATTAATTTAAATAAAATGTGGAATGTTGGCAGAATTATAACATAACCGTTAACCCCCAATATGATCATCACTTTGTAACCAGTGTTTTGACAAGAAACTGCGCGAGCCAAGAAATTGGTAAAACTTCTATCAGTGACATGCTGCGCTAGTAAGTGGAAGTCACACAAGGGGGACAGAGGGGCGATCACAACTCCCATCAAGATGAGGCAGCCCCCCCGTGTGTGATTTCAACTTACTAGCGTAGCAGGTCACTGATAGGAGTTTTACCAGCTATACAGTGATTGCTACGCTAATAAGTGACAATAAAAAGTAATACGCTTATACTTTACCGGTTACCGCAGCTGATCTGAGGTGGTGTGTGTCCCTCGCGCATGCGCTCTTCTGCCAAAGTAACGGCTGATTGACAGCTGTAACTGTGTGTGCATGCGCTGTGGTGCGCGATGAGTGAATTATACTGCGCCTGTGCAGTAGAATTCGCTCGAGTATTTTTATCAGAACACCGGCAAAGATAATGTTTAATAAAACAATGTTATAAAAAATTGTTATAAATTTTTTTTTAACCCCTTAGTGACAAGACATTTTCACCTTGACTTTCCCTTGGTGACAATGGCTGTTTTGACATTTCTGGGGTGTTTGTGTTTAGCTGTAATTTTTTTCTTTCTCACATACAGTACCCACACAAATTATATGTTGTTTTTATCTTTCATAAGAAGGGCTTTTATTAGATAATATTATGTTCATCATATCTTATAATTTACTACAAAAAAAATCATAAAATATGATGAAAATTTTTAAAAAACCCACTTTTTCTATCTTTGACCTAAAATATAATTTATACAAATAAAATCATTAAAAAAGACCCCGTCTAAATAGTTTCTAAATGTCCTCCCGAGTTCAGAAATATGCATGTTTCCATATTTTTCGGTATTTTTTTGCGAGTTATGGGGCAAAAACCAAAAATATTTAATTTTAACCCTATAGGCTAATATAGCTATATAACCTGTTTTTAATTAATTAAATATGTATTTTAAATATTTCCCATTGCAATGCTACTTAACTACCACTAGGGGCAGTCAAGTAGCATATTCAGAATGACGGAAGTGAAGTTACTTTCACTTCCGAAGCTCAGACCGGCAGAGGGCTTAGCCATATTGATGGAGCAGCATGCTCCCCACGATCGCTCCGTGGGGCGATCGGGGGGGTCCCAAAATAGAAATTTCGGTGCTGGCTATTGCCTCGACATTGAGGCAATAGACCAGCACCGTTAGAAAACCGCTTGATTCACCACAGGACGTGCCTGGCACGTCCTTTGTCGCGAAGGTGTTAAGTCATCAAAATTACTGCTTATACTGTGACTGTGTCACCCAAACACTGCTTATACTGTGACTGTGTCACCCAAACACTGCTTATACTGTGACTGTGTCACCCAAACACTGCTTATACTGTGACTGTGTCACCCAAACACTGCTTATACTGTGACTGTGTCACCCAAACACTGCTTATACTGTGACTGTGTCACCCAAACACTGCTTATACTGTGACTGTGTCACCCAAACACTGCTTATACTGTGACTGTGTCACCCAAACACTGCTTATACTGTGACTGTGTCACCCAAACACTGCTTATACTGTGACTGTGTCACCCAAACACTGCTTATACTGTGACTGTGTCACCCAAACACTGCTTATACTGTGACTGTGTCACCCAAACACTGCTTATACTGTGACTGTGTCACCCAAACACTGCTTATACTGTGACTGTATCACCCAAACACTGCTTATACTGTGACTGTATCACCCAAACACTGCTTATACTGTGACTGTATCACCCAAACACTGCTTATACTGTGACTGTGTCACCCAAACACTGCTCATACTGTGACTGTGTCACCCAAACACTGCTCATACTGTGACTGTAGAGAATACAATATAGTTACAATGCTCTATGTATTGTTAGCAAACAAATGCCTAAATAAGGATAAAAATGAGTTTTTAAATGTCTGAAGTTTTTAGCTGGGGCTTGATTTGTAAATTACACATTTCCCGTTGAAAACTATTACATTTTCATCTCATGTAAACTGTGATGTCATAAGTATTAGACTCCATAGACACATGAATGGAGCGGCAATTTGAGATGAGCCCCTGCCGCAGGGTGTAGCGCCCTCTTCTCCAGCCATATTGATTTGGTGTATAAAGTCTTCCCGCTGTGTTGTTATTGTGATCCTCTCTCCCTCTCTGTAGCATTATCGCAGTTAGCTATGAAGCTCGTGCTTTTGGTGTTACCAGGAACATGTTTGCCGATGATGCCAAGAAGCTGTGCTCTGACCTGCAAATTGCCCGCGTCAAGGAGACTCATGGGAAAGCTGACCTCACAAAGTACGTTCCCCTCTCCCAGCTGTACCAAACCACAACCTGTCCATCAATAAGCCAGGACAGGGCCTTCCTCCAAATGTATCCAATATGTCTGTGTTGTCTCCTGTTTATCACTGTTATAGTTTTCATATGGGAGGCCGGTGCAGTGACGTTGGTTCGGGGGTTAATGTTCCCGGCGAGGGAGGTCGTATTGTGACGTCTTCGTGTTCCGGGGGGGGGGGGGGGGGGGTGCAGTGACGTCTGTTCGTGTTCCCGGCGGGGGAGGCGGGTGCAGTGACGCCTGTTCGTGTTCCCGGCGGGGGAGGCGGGTGCAGTGATGTCTGTTCGTGTTCCCGGTGGGGGAGGCCGGTGCAGTGACGTCTGTTCGTGTTCCTGGCGGGGGAGGCGGGTGCAGTGACGCCTGTTCGAGTTCCCGGCTGGGGAGGGGGGTGCAGTGACGTCTGTTCGTGTTTTCGGCGGGGGAGGCGGGTGCAGTGACGTCTGTTCGTGTTCCCGGCGGGGGAGGCGGGTGCAGTGAGGTCTGTTCGTGTTCCCGGCGGGGGAGGCGGGTGCAGTGAGGTCTGTTCGTGTTCCCGGTGGAGGAGGTCATGTTGTGATGGCTGTTCGTGTTCCCGGCGGAGGAGGTGGTGTTCTGACGACTGTTCATGTTCTGGCCAGGTATCGTGAGGCCAGCGTGGAGGTGATGGAGGTTATGGCTCGGTTCGCTGTGGTAGAACGTGCTAGTATTGATGAAGCCTATATGGATTTAACTGATGCAGTGCAGAAAAGGCTGCGGGAGGCGGGGACTGGAGCCATATCAGAAGAAGTTCTGCAGACCACCCATGTGCAAGGATACCCCCAATCCACCAGACTGACCGGACCCAGCTGCCCAGATTTACCAAAAGGTTTGTGTTAAATCAGGTTTACAGAAAATCCACGGAAGAGATACAGCCATAGAGCTCTATATAATATACACAGGAGCCAGGGAAGAGGTACAGCCATAGAGCTCTATATAATATACACAGGAGCCAGGGAAGAGGTACAGCCATAGAGCTCTATATAATATACACAGGAGCCAGGGAAGAGGTACAGCCATAGAGCTCTATATAATATACACAGGAGCCAGGGAAGAGGTACAGCCATAGAGCTCTATGTAATATACACAGGAGCCAGGGAAGAGGTACAGCCACAGAGCTCTATGTAATATACACAGGAGCCAGGGAAGAGGTACAGCCACAGAGCTCTTTGTAATATACACAGGAGCCAGGGAAGAGGTACAGCCACAGAGCTCTATATAATATACACAGGAGCCAGGGAAGAGGTACAGCCATAGAGCTCTATATAATATACACAGGAGCCAGGGAAGGGGTACAGCCACAGAGCTCTATATAATATACACAGGAGCCAGGGAAGAGGTACAGCCACAGAGCTCTATGTAATATACACAGGAGCCAGGGAAGATGTACAGTCATACTGCAGTGAGTGCTGGCTATTTGAGTTAAGTGTTACACTGGTTCCCATTTGTACCGTTAGAGGAGTGGCGGCAGTGTGGCGTTAAGGAGTGGCTGACATCGCTTTCCGTGGGAGATCCACGTAGCCCAGAGGTGCAGCTTACCGTGGGAGCCATCATTGTGGAGGAGATGAGAGCCGCGGTGGAAAAAGAGACTGGATTTCAATGTTCTGCGGGAATTTCATATAACAAGGTATGGCCAGCCAGGCATCCCCTCCACGCACACACTGCAAGCCAGGCATCCCCTCCAAACACACACACACACACACACACACACACACACACACACACACACACACACACACACTGCCAGCCAGGCATCCCCTCCACGCACACACTGCAAGCCAGGCATCCCCTCCAAACACACACACACACACACTGCCAGCCAGGCATCCCCTCCACGCACACACTGCCAGCCAGGCATCCCCTCCACGCACACACTGCCAGCCAGGCATCCCCTCCACCCTCACACACACTGCCAGCCAGGCATCCCCTCCAAACACACACACACACACACACACACACACACACACACACACACACACACACACACACCCAGCCAGGCATCCCCCCCACCCACCCACACACACACACACACACACCCAGCCAGGCATACACACACACACACACACACACAGCCAGCCAGGCATCCCCTACACACACACACACACACACACACTGCCAGCCAGGCATCCCCTCCACACACACACACACACACACACACACACTGCCAGCCAGGCATCCCCTACACACACACACACACACACACACACACACACTGCCAGCCAGGCATCCCCTCCACACACACACACACTGCCAGCCAGGCATCCCC
>CM069862.1:2229912-2232412 GCA_036172795.1 Pelodytes ibericus | reverse complement strand
CACACACACACACACACACACACACACTGCCAGCCAGGCATCCCCTCCACACACACACACACACACACACACACACACACACACACTGCCAGCCAGGCATCCCCTACACACACACACACGGCCAGCCAGGCCCTCTCTCCACACACACACACACACACACACACACACACACGGCCAGCCAGGCAACCCCTCCACGTACACACTGCCAGCCAGGCATCCCCTCCACGCACACACTGCCAGCCAGGCATCCCCTCCACCCTCACACACACTGCCAGCCAGGCATCCCCTCCACACACACACACACACACACACACACACCCAGCCAGGCATCCCCCCCCCCACCCACACACACACACACCCAGCCAGGCATACACACACACACACACACACACACACACACACACACACTGCCAGCCAGGCATCCCCTACACACACACACACTGCCAGCCAGGCATCCCCTACACACACACACACACACACACACACACACACACACACACACACACTGCCAGCCAGGCATCCCCTACACACACACACACACACACACACACACACACACACACACACACACACTGCCAGCCAAGCATCCCCTCCACACACACACACACACACACACACACACACACACACACACACTGCCAGCCAAGCATCCCCTACACACACACACACACACACACACACACACACACACACACACACACACACACACACATACACACACACACACACACTGCCAGCCAAGCATCCCCTCCACACACACACACACACACATACACACACACACACACTGCCAGCCAAGCATCCCCTCCACACACACACACACACACACACACACACACTGCCAGCCAAGCATCCCCTCCACACACACACACACACACACACACACACACTGCCAGCCAGGCATCCCCTCCACACACACACACACACACACACACACACTGCCAGCCAGGCATCCCCTCCACACACACACACACACACACACACTGCCAGCCAGGCATCCCCTCCACACACACACACACACACACACACACACACACTGCCAGCCAGGCATCCCCTCCACACACACACACACACACACACACACACACACACACTGCCAGCCAGGCATCCCCTCCACACACACACACACACACACACACACACACACACACACTGCCAGCCAGGCATCCCCTCCACACACACACACACACACACACACACACACACACACACACACACACACACGGCCAGCCAGGCATCCCCTCCACACACACACACACACACACACACACACATGGCCAGCCAGGCCCTCTCTCCACACACACACACACACACACACACACACACACACACACACACACACACACACACACACCCCCAGCCAGCCAGCCAGCCAGCCAGGCCCTCTCTCCACACACACACGGCCAGCCAGGCCCTCTCTCCACACACACACACACACACACACACACACACACACACACACACGGCCAGCCAGGCCCTCTCTCCACACACACGGCCAGCCAGGCCCTCTCTCCACCCCCACACACGGCCAGCCAGGCCCTCTCTCCACCCCCACACACACACACACACGGCCAGCCAGGCCCTCTCTCCACACACACACACACACACACACACACACACACACACACACACCCCCAGCCAGCCAGCCAGCCAGGCCCTCTCTCCACACACACACGGCCAGCCAGGCCCTCTCTCCACACACACACACACACACGGCCAGCCAGGCCCTCTCTCCACACACACACGGCCAGCCAGGCCCTCTCTCCACACACACACGGCCAGCCAGGCCCTCTCTCCACACACACACGGCCAGCCAGGCCCTCTCTCCACACACACACGGCCAGCCAGGCCCTCTCTCCACACACACACGGCCAGCCAGGCCCTCTCTCCACACACACACACACACACACACGGCCAGCCAGGCCCTCTCTCCACACACACACACACACACACGGCCAGCCAGGCCCTCTCTCCACACACACGCACACGGCCAGCCAGGCCCTCTCTCCACACACACACACACACACGGCCAGCCAGGCCCTCTCTCCACACACACACACACACACGGCCAGCCAGGCCCTCTCTCCACACACACACACACACACGGCCAGCCAGGCCCTCTCTCCACACACACACACACACACGGCCAGCCAGGCCCTCTCTCCACACACACACACACACACACGGCCAGCCAGGCCCTCTCTCCACACACACACTGCCAGCCGGTCCCCCCTACAGTTATGCATAACGTGTGTAGGGTGGTCCCTTCAAGAGGCAGAGTCTCCGTCAGCCATTGTAAATCATTCCACTCAGTTTCAACCTTCTCCCTCCAGGTTTTGGCAAAGCTGGCATGCAGCTTCAACAAGCCAAACCGACAGACGATCGTATCCCGAAACTGTGTACCCCAACTATTCAACCAGCTGCCCATCAGCAAGATGTAAGATCCCCGCACTACACCTCATACTGTGTATCTCTCTCTAAATAAATCCATGATACCCTC
>CM069862.1:2209912-2224912 GCA_036172795.1 Pelodytes ibericus | reverse complement strand
TTACCGGTATATCAATCATATATCAGTGTAACTGACCGGTATGGCAGCGCGTTGATTACCGGTATATCAATCATATATCCGTGTAACTGACCGGTATGGCCGCGCGTTGATTACCGGTATATCAATCATATATCAGTGTAACTGACCGGTATGGCCGCGCGTTGATTACCGGTATATCACTCATATATCAGTGTAACTGACCGGTATGGCCGCGCGTTGATTACCGGTATATCAATCATATATCAGTGTAACTGACCGGTATGGCCGCGCGTTGATTACCGGTATATCAATCATATATCAGTGTAACTGACCGGTATGGCCGCGCGTTGATTACCGGTATATCAATCATATATCCGTGTAACTGACCGGTATGGCCGCGCGTTGATTACCGGTATATCAATCATATATCAGTGTAACTGACCGGTATGGCCGCGCGTTGATTACCGGTATATCAATCATATATCAGTGTAACTGACCGGTATGGCCGCGCGTTGATTACCGGTATATCAATCATATATCAGTGTAACTGACCGGTATGGCAGCGCGTTGATTACCGGTATATCAATCATATATCCGTGTAACTGACCGGTATGGCCGCGCGTTGATTACCGCTATATCAATCATATATCAGTGTAACTGACCGGTATGGCCGCGCGTTGATTACCGGTATATCAATCATATATCAGTGTAACTGACCGGTATGGCAGCGCGTTGATTACCGGTATATCAATCATATATCCGTGTAACTGACCGGTATGGCCGCGCGTTGATTACCGGTATATCAATCATATATCAGTGTAACTGACCGGTATGGCCGCGCGTTGATTACCGGTATATCAATCAAATATCAGTGTAACTGACCGGTATGGCCGCGCGTTGATTACCGGTATATCAATCATATATCAGTGTAACTGACCGGTATGGCAGCGCGTTGACAATCATATATCAGTGTAACTGACCGGTATGGCAGCGCGTTGATTACCGGTATATCAATCATATATCAGTGTAACTGACCGGTATGGCAGCGCGTTGATTACCGGTATATCAATCATATATCAGTGTAACTGACCGGTATGGCCGCGCGTTGATTACCGGTATATCAATCATATATCCGTGTAACTGACCGGTATGGCCGCGCGTTGATTACCGGTATATCAATCATATATCAGTGTAACTGACCGGTATGGCCGCGCGTTGATTACCGGTATATCAATCATATATCAGTGTAACTGACCGGTATGGCCGCGCGTTGATTACCGGTATATCAATCATATATCAGTGTAACTGACCGGTATGGCCGCGCGTTGATTACCGGTATATCACTCATATATCAGTGTAACTGACCGGTATGGCCGCGCGTTGATTACCGGTATATCAATCATATATCCGTGTAACTGACCGGTATGGCCGCGCGTTGATTACCGGTATATCAATCATATATCAGTGTAACTGACCGGTATACCCGCGCGTTGATTACCGGTATATCAATCATATATCAGTGTAACTGACCGGTATGGCCGCGCGTTGATTACCGGTATATCAATCATATATCAGTGTAACTGACCGGTATGGCAGCGCGTTGATTACCGGTATATCAATCATATATCAGTGTAACTGACCGGTATACCCGCGCGTTGATTACCGGTATATCAATCATATATCAGTGTAACTGACCGGTATGGCCGCGCGTTGATTACCGGTATATCAATCATATATCAGTGTAACTGACCGGTATGGCCGCGCGTTGATTACCGGTATAACAATCATATATCAGTGTAACTGACCGGTATGGCAGCGCGTTGATTACCGGTATATCAATCATATATCAGTGTAACTGACCGGTTGATTACCGGTATAACAATCATATATCAGTGTAACTGACCGGTATGGCCGCGCGTTGATTACCGGTATATCAATCATATATCAGTGTAACTGACCGGTATGGCAGCGCGTTGATTACCGGTATATCAATCATATATCAGTGTAACTGACCGGTATGGCCGCGCGTTGATTACCGGTATATCAATCATATATCAGTGTAACTGACCGGTATGGCCGCGCGTTGATTACCGGTATATCGGTACATACATCAATGTAAATGACCGGTATAGCCGCTCGTTGATTACGTGTGTGTGTGTGTGTGTGTGTGTGTGTGTATATATATATATATTGGAGTCAGGAAGGAATATATCCCACTGAAAGGAGAATTGGAAATTGCTGAAGAGGTTTTTATTTTTTATCAACCTAAACTATGTAACTATGTATGTAACATGGTGAGTTTATAGCCGCTCATTGATTACTGTATATTATACCATATCAGTCTGTTGTATTACTGTTTCGGCAGGTCCTGGCTGTATTACCTCTGCCGCGGGGTGGAGGATGAGCCTGTGATACCCAGACAGTTACCAAAATCCATTGGATGCAGCAAGCATTTCCCAGGAAAAAGTGCTCTGTCCACACGGAATCAGGTGAGGAGAATTTTATACTGGCTACATGTGACACATTACATGCGTATTCCATGGCTATGTCGCACAACTGACTACATGCTTGTTACATTGGACATGATTGCATGCATTTTACATGGCTACATTGTGACGTGATTACATGCATGTTACATGGCTAGGTTGCGACACGTGATTGCATGTTACATGGCTAGGTTGCGACACGTGATTATATGCGATTTTCATGGCTATATTGTGACACATGATTACATCAGGGGCGGATCCAGAGTCTGATCTCGTGAGGGGCACATGTCAGTCTGTCTTTTCCTCTCACTCCGTGTCCATCTGTCTGCCTCTCCTCGGCCGTCCCGGGTCTGCCTCTCCCCGGCCGTCCCGGGTCTGCCTCTCCTCGGCCGTCCCGGGTCTGCCTCTCCCCGGCCGTCCCGGGTCTGCCTCTCCCCGGCCGTCCCGGGTCTGCCTCTCCCCGGCCGTCCCGGGTCTGCCTCTCCCCGGCCGTCCCGGGTCTGCCTCTCCCCGGCCGTCCCGGGTCTGCCTCTCCCCGGCCGTCCCGAGTCTGCCTCTCCCCGGCCGTCCCGAGTCTGCCTCTTTTCCTCCTCTCCCCCGTAAGTGTTCTCTCTTCTCCCCCCCTCCATTACATACACATTGCCAGTATCATTTGCCTTTAATATGCCCCAGCCAATTTGCCCAATAATATGCCAGTATTTGCCATTTAATCTGCCCCCAGCACTTACCTTTTTTCCCTGGTGGCTAGTGGTGGGCAGCATGGTGTCCTCCATGCTGCCTGTTCGGCTCCCAGGCGGTTGTGCAGAGAGGTCACGTGACCTGGCGCACGTCTGATGTCAGAGCGTTTTGTTTTCTTTTTTTACCTCCGCACCGGCTCTGCTTGGAGGGGGGCAATTGCCCCGTTGCCCCCCTCCTGGATCCGCCACTGGATTACATGTGTACATTGTGACACGTGATTACATGCGTGTTGCATGGCTACATGTGACACATTGTATAGTGCCAAAAGACTGGCAGAAGGCAGATGTCATGCCAATATTTAAAAAATGAGCTTCACATTTCTGGGGAAACTATTTGAAGGATAGCTAAAGGTAAACATTGGCATGTATAATATGAGGTATAGATTCACGGGAGGAGGACATCATCTTTACAAATCAATGGTAAGACCTCACCTTGAATATGCAGTACAATTCTGGGCACCAGATCTTAAATAGGATATTAAGGAACTAGAAAAAGTGCAAAGGAGGGCTACAAAAATAATAAGGGGATTGGAGGAGGATCTTTTGTTACATGTCAAGGGTTGATTTACTCTTTATTTTCTCCTTTCAACATGTATGTATGTATGTATGTATGTATGTATGTATGTATGTATGTATGTATGTATGTATGTATGTATGTATGTATGTATGTATGTATGTATGTATGTATGTATGTATTCTTTTTAATCTACTGGTAAATGTGTAACTCCTTTCTGGACTGGGTCCCCAGAACATACTTGAAAACAAGATAAATCTCAATGTATTCTTCCTGGTAAAACACATTCTAAATAAACAAATTGAATGTTAGGGGGCTAGGTGTTACTATCAAACATTGTGTCACTGAGTGTGTCTTCTCTCCCAGGTCCAGCACTGGCTGCTGCAGCTATCTACAGAGCTCGAGGAACGGTTACTGAAGGACAGAGACATGGTGAGTGCGGGGGGGACGGTTACTGAAGAACACAGACGTGGTGAGTGCGGGGGGGGCGGTTACTGGAGGACAGACATGGTGAGTGCGGGGGGGACGGTTACTGGAGGACAGACATGGTGAGTGCGGGGGGGACGGTTACTGGAGGACAGACATGGTGAGTGCGGGGGGGACGGTTACTGTAGGACACAGACATGGTGAGTGCGGGGGGGACGGTTACTGAAGAACACAGACGTGGTGAGTGCGGGGGGGGCGGTTACTGGAGGACAGACATGGTGAGTGCGGGGGGGACGGTTACTGAAGAACACAGACGTGGTGAGTGCGGGGGGGACGGTTACTGAAGAACACAGACGTGGTGAGTGCGGGGGGGGCGGTTACTGGAGGACAGACATGGTGAGTGCGGGGGGGACGGTTACTGGAGGACAGACATGGTGAGTGCGGGGGGTACGGTTACTGTAGGACACAGACATGGTGAGTGCGGGGGGGGGGGGGGCGGTTACTGTAGGACAGACATGGTGAGTGCGAGGGGAACGGTTACTGTAGGACAGACATGGTGAGTGCGAGGGGAACGGTTACTGTAGGACAGACATGGTGAGTGCGGGGGGACGGTTACTGTAGGACAGACATGGTGAGTGCGGGGGGGACGGTTACTGTAGGACAGACATGGTGAGTGCGGGGGGGACGGTTACTGAAGGACACAGACATGGTGAGTGCGGGGGGTACGGTTACTGTAGGACAGACATGGTGAGTGCGGGGGGGGCGGTTACTGTAGGACAGACATGGTGAGTGCGGGGGGGACGGTTACTGTAGGACAGACATGGTGAGTGCGGGGGGGACGGTTACTGAAGGACACAGACATGGTGAGTGCGGGGGGACGGTTACTGTAGGACAGACATGGTGAGTGCGGGGGGGACGGTTACTGTAGGACAGACATGGTGAGTGCGGGGGGGGCGGTTACTGTAGGACACAGACATGGTGACTAATCCCTGCATTTATTCCAGTATCTGTCATTTTCCAGTATTTCTGCACATTGCTAAATCGTGTGATCTGATTATACCATTTTGTTATTTGGTTACAGAATAACAGGGTGGCCCGGCTGTTGACGGTGGGATTTAATCATAAGGGAGTCCAATACTCAGAGGGCCAATACTCTGGAGGCATTTCGCGCTGCTGCAGCCTCAGTCGCTACGATGCACACAAGATCAGTAATGATGCCATGAGTGTCCTAAAGAGCTTCAACACTGCAGGGATGCACCAAGCAGCTTGGTGAGGACCTCCAATTAAAGCCTAGGTTATATCCCATAATTCCTTATGGGTGGTAAAACTGCACAGAACAGATTCATAAAGGGAAAGACTGACCCATAAACACGTCACTTTCATTAATACACTGTGACCCTAGGAAGGACTGACCCATAAACACCTCACTGTCATTATTACACTCTGACCCATAAACACCTCACTGTCATTATTACACTGTGACCCTAGGAAGGACTGACCCATAAACACCTCACTGTCATTATTACACTGTGACCCTAGGATGGACTGACCCATAAACACCTCACTGTCATTATTACACTGTGACCCATAAACACCTCACTGTCATTAGTACACTGTGACCCTAGGAAGGACTGACCCATAAACACGTCACTGTCATTAGTACACTGTGACCCTAGGAAGGACTGACCCATAAACACCTCACTGTCATTAATACACTGTGACCCTAGGAAGGACTGACCCATAAACACCTCACTGTCATTAGTACACTGTGACCCTAGGAAGGACTGACCCATAAACACCTCACTGTCATTATTACACTCTGACCCATAAACACCTCACTGTCATTATTACACTGTGACCCTAGGATGGACTGACCCATAAACACCTCACTGTCATTATTACACTGTGACCCATAAACACCTCACTGTCATTAGTACACTGTGACCCTAGGAAGGACTGACCCATAAACACCTCACTGTCATTATTACACTCTGACCCATAAACACCTCACTGTCATTATTACACTGTGACCCTAGGAAGGACTGACCCATAAACACCTCACTGTCATTATTACACTGTGACCCTAGGATGGACTGACCCATAAACACCTCACTGTCATTATTACACTGTGACCCATAAACACCTCACTGTCATTAGTACACTGTGACCCTAGGAAGGACTGACCCATAAACACGTCACTGTCATTAGTACACTGTGACCCTAGGAAGGACTGACCCATAAACACCTCACTGTCATTAATACACTGTGACCCTAGGAAGGACTGACCCATAAACACCTCACTGTCATTAGTACACTGTGACCCTAGGAAGGACTGACCCATAAACACCTCACTGTCATTATTACACTCTGACCCATAAACACCTCACTGTCATTATTACACTCTGACCCATAAACACCTCACTGTCATTATTACACTGTGACTCTCATGCTTGTTATGCACTTTTTCTGGCTCTCTCCTTACATTACTTATCTCTTTACAGGTCCCCTCCACTCACTCACCTACAGCTGTCCGTCAGCAAGTTTACGGAGACCCCCACTACCACAAGGGGTATAGAAAGCTTCCTTACCAAGGACGTGTCTGCCACTCAGAAGCCCCTTTCCACCACAATGCCACAGTTAGCCCCAAGCAGCCCCCACATGCCACATAAGCCAGAGATACCTAGTGTGGTCAGGACTCCCAGTGCCATCCATGTTTTGTTCCAACGGGCAGTAGAAAAGAGAAAGGAAACTGAGGAGGTCCAGCCCAATCTTGTCACTGAGCCAGTGTCTCCTTATGGATCTTCCACCACAAGCGTGAGAAATGCTGGGAATCTCCAGGAATCTCCGTCCACCCCGTCTTCTGCCAGTGGCTCTAGTACATTAGTATCTGAAGTGGAGCCAGAGCTGGCAGAGACTGGGCATACTGATGTGTCGTCTCATAGTGAGGAAGACTTGATAACGTGTGAGAAGTGCCGCCTCAAGATCCCGGTTTGGAATTTCCCAGAACATATGGATTATCACTTTGCTCAGGAATTACAAGACTCGTTTTCTACCTCACCGAGCCCCGCAAAGGTAATCTTCTCACCCAGCATCTCAAGGACTCCCACAGGATCTGCCAAGACTAAGCCCAAGCAGCAGCTGGCTCCTAGCGCCAAGCGTCCTCGCAGTGAAGGAAGCCAAACCCTGGATGCATTCTTTAAAAGGATGCCGCCATGAAAAGGAACATGCCCTATTCAGACCCTCTGCCTATCCACTGGAAATCTAGCATCACGTCCGTGTCTGATACCCCTCTGCCCATCCATCTAGCATCACGTCCGTGTCTGATACCCCTCTGCCCATCCATCTAGCATCACGTCAGTGTCTGATACCCCTCTGCCCATCCATCTAGCATCACGTCAGTGTCTGATACCCCTCTGCCCATCCATCTAGCATCACGTCCGTGTCTGATACCCCTCTGCCCATCCATCTAGCATCACGTCAGTGTCTGATACCCCTCTGCCCATCCATCTAGCGTCACGTCAGTGTCTGATACCCCTCTGCCCATCCATCTAGCGTCACGTCAGTGTCCGATACCCCTCTGCCCATCCATCTAGCGTCAGGTCCGTGTCCGATACCCCTCTGCCCATCCATCTAGCATCACGTCCGTGTCTGATACCCCTCTGCCCATCCATCTAGCTTCACGTCCGTGTCTGATACCCCTCTGCCCATCCATCTAGCATCACGTCAGTGTCTGATACCCCTCTGCCCATCCATCTAGCATCACGTCAGTGTCTGATACCCCTCTGCCCATCCATCTAGCTTCACGTCAGTGTCTGATACCCCTCTGCCCATCCATCTAGCTTCACGTCAGTGTCTGATACCCCTCTGCCCATCCATCTAGCGTCACGTCAGTGTCTGATACCCCTCTGCCCATCCATCTAGCGTCACGTCCGTGTCTGATACCCCTCTGCCCATCCATCTAGCGTCACGTCAGTGTCTGATACCCCTCTGCCCATCCATCTAGCTTCACGTCCGTGTCTGATACCCCTCTGCCCATCCATCTAGCGTCACGTCAGTGTCCGATACCCCTCTGCCCATCCATCTAGCGTCACGTCAGTGTCCGATACCCCTCTGCCCATCCATCTAGCGTCACGTCCGTGTCTGATACCCCCTGCCCATCCATCTAGCTTCACGTCAGTGTCTGATACCCCTCTGCCCATCCATCTAGCTTCACGTCAGTGTCTGATACCCCTCTGCCCATCCATCTAGCTTCACGTCAGTGTCTGATACCCCTCTGCCCATCCATCTAGCTTCACGTCAGTGTCTGATACCCCTCTGCCCATCCATCTAGCGTCACGTCAGTGTCCGATACCCCTCTGCCCATCCATCTAGCGTCACGTCAGTGTCCGATACCCCTCTGCCCATCCATCTAGCGTCACGTCAGTGTCCGATACCCCTCTGCCCATCCATCTAGCGTCACGTCAGTGTCTGATACCCCTCTGCCCATCCATCTAGCGTCACGTCCGTGTCTGATACCCCTCTGCCCATCCATCTAGCGTCACGTCCGTGTCCGATACCCCTCTGCCCATCCATCTAGCATCACGTCAGTGTCCGATACCCCTCTGCCCATCCATCTAGCATCACGTCAGTGTCTGATACCCCTCTGCCCATCCATCTAGCTTCACGTCAGTGTCTGATACCCCTCTGCCCATCCATCTAGCTTCACGTCCGTGTCTGATACCCCTCTGCCCATCCATCTAGCGTCACGTCAGTGTCCGATACCCCTCTGCCCATCCATCTAGCGTCACGTCCGTGTCTGATACCCCTCTGCCCATCCATCTAGCGTCACGTCCGTGTCTGATACCCCTCTGCCCATCCATCTAGCGTCACGTCCGTGTCTGATACCCCTCTGCCCATCCATCTAGCGTCACGTCAGTGTCTGATACCCCTCTGCCCATCCATCTAGCGTCACGTCCGTGTCTGATACCCCTCTGCCCATCCATCTAGCGTCACGTCAGTGTCAGATACCCCTCTGCCCATCCATCTAGCGTCACGTCAGTGTCCGATACCCCTCTGCCCATCCATCTAGCATCACGTCAGTGTCTGATACCCCTCTGCCCATCCATCTAGCATCACGTCAGTGTCCGATACCCCTCTGCCCATCCATCTAGCATCACGTCAGTGTCTGATACCCCTTTGCCCATCCAGTCAGTGTCTGATACCCCTCTGCCCATCCATCTAGCATCACGTCAGTGTCCGATACCCCTCTGCCCATCCATCTAGCATCACGTCAGTGTCTGATACCCCTTTGCCCATCCAGTCAGTGTCTGATACCCCTCTGCCCATCCCCTTTCCTCGCCAGAGTTGTTTGTAAGGTGGGGTCTGCTACAGAAGCGTGAACAAGTTTCATTTAAAGCAACCTTTGCCCACCTTTGTTAACTGTATAATATTGACTTGTAATATAATCTATTTTTGTAATGATTCTCCTGACCCAGTTTAATCTCCTTTCCTGTTTGGGGTGAAGGTCCGCGTATCGTGTGAGGATTATAATGCCATTATCTGATGGATCTTGTATCGTCCAAGATGTGGTCATCGTCATGGCTGCTCTCTGTGTGTATATGTATATATGTATATATATATATATATATTTTCTCTCTATCGATCTCCGTCAGATGAGACCCTGCCTGATTCTATAAATGATCCATGGGATCATCCTGGGTTCAAACAGGAGAGTTGGAAGTCTTCCCCCCATCCCCCCCTCCCTCCTCAGGTTCACTATTACTGCAGGAGAATCTATTGTCAGGATAAAGTGTTAAACAATAGATCCAATAGATGTGTTTTTATTTCATGGGGAGCTGCAATTCTGTCGTGATTTGTTTATATAGATTAGGGGGATCTACTCCCCCAACCATCATGGAAAGAAGGTGGGAGATGTGGTCACAGAATTGCCCTAACGCCATGTTAGTAGGGTGGGTGCAAGGAGGAAGAGTGATGGGGGCTGATTACGTCCTCCGCGGATACGTGTAGTGAGGGAGTGCTTGTAACCTGATAATGTTACTGCCACTGAATCTAGGAAGGATTAAAACCCACGGAGATTCAATCACTGAATGGAGTGGCCCATGAGTAAGGATAGCTAGCAGCCCACCAACACGTGGCAGAAAGGACCACCCGCTGCTGAGATGTGCGACACAATACTCAAACATTTTATTCTGTACAACACGTGCAAACTAGAAACTCACAAAACATTCATCCTGCCACAAAACCTCCTAGTAAAGGGAGGAAGGAGCGTGACCTCCAGACAAAGCAGAGAGGACGTTATATACTTGGAAGGTTTTGGATGCATCTTTTATAGAAGGGATCCGAGGTCAGCTCCCCTGCACACAGGGAGATCATCTCGGGGGTCCGACCCAGATTAACTGATCTCCATCCCATATCCCTCTCTCCTTCGGGATAGAAGGCCAGTTGGTTACCTCGTTTGATTAGCCCCCTTGTACCTGGAGTGATGGGAGTTTATTTAATGCCAGGGGGTGGGGGGCACATAATTCCCTCTTTAAATTACCCGCAGGCACCGCGTGTCGTGTTCTATATACATTTAATCAGGTGTGGTTCCTGCCCAGGCTTGGACGTGGCCAGGAAGGACGATGAAGGGCTTTTAAAAAGGTTAAAAAAAGACGGAGAAAAGGCTAAAACTGTAAAAATGGTTTTGCTGATGTCCTGGTGATTAACGAGCAGAGATTACAGCTTGTTCCACATCAAACCAACGCCGGCTCCCTGGTCATGTGGTAGGGGTCAGAGGTCACTCATCTCTGTGGTTATAACCTGCAGACTACACACATGGCCAATCCCCTTAGTCACACCCTCTCTGAAGAGCAGCTTCGTCCCTGGTTTCAGGTACTCCGGGTGTTTAATAAAACGGAAACGAACAACAGCTTTCTCCCCGGTCCTCAGCTCATCCTGCAGGACAGGAGAGGGGGAGTCAAGGAAAAGCAAAGACAGGATGGGGGAGTGTGAGGCAGAGAGCTGAAGGAGAGAATGGGGGGGTGAGGTAGAGGGGAAGGAGAGAATGGGGGGGGGGGGGTGAGGTAGAGAGGGGAAGGAGAGAATTGGGGGGGTGAGGTAGAGAGGGGAAGGAGAGAATTGGGGGGGGTGAGGTAGAGAGGGGAAGCAGAGAATTGGGGGGGTGAGGTAGAGAGGGGAAGGAGAGAATTGGGGGGGTGAGGTAGAGAGGGGAAGGAGAGAATTGGGGGGGGTGAGGTAGAGAGGGGAAGGAGAGAATTGGGGGGGTGAGGTAGAGAGGGGAAGGAGAGAATTGGGGGGGTGAGGTAGAGAGGGGAAGGAGAGAATTGGGGGGGTGAGGTAGAGAGGGGAAGGAGAGAATTGGGGGGGGTGAGGTAGAGAGGGGAAGCAGAGAATTGGGGGGGGTGAGGTAGAGAGGGGAAGGAGAGAATTGGGGGGGGTGAGGTAGAGAGGGGAAGGAGAGAATTGGGGGGGGTGAGGTAGAGAGGGGAAGGAGAGAATTGGGGGGGTGAGGTAGAGAGGGGAAGGAGAGAATTGGGGGGGGTGAGGTAGAGAGGGGAAGCAGAGAATTGGGGGGGTGAGGTAGAGAGGGGAAGGAGAGAATGGAGGGGAGGGAGTGTGAGGTGGGGGGGGTGAATGGGGTAAACCTCTCCTCTCTCACCTTGCCGTATATCTGCTCCAGGACAGCCGTCTGTCTGACATTTCCCACGTGCACTGTGACCTGCACCCCGTGCCGACAGGAGGTCGCGTGAAACAGCAACACTATCTCTGCATCAAACACCCAGCACACGGTGGGCATCAGCTCAGGACTGACCAGCACCATCCCCTGCACCAGAGAAAGCATTCAGCCTGGGTACAACCAGCAATGAGGGGAGACGCAGAGACCAGGCGCAGGGAGGGAGAGAGACGCAGAGACCAGGCGCAGGGAGGGAGAGAGACGCAGAGACCAGGCGCAGGGAGGGAGAGAGACGCAGAGACCAGGCGCAGGGAGGGAGAGAGACGCAGAGACCAGGCGCAGGGAGGGAGAGAGACGCAGAGACCAGGCGCAGGGAGGGAGAGAGACGCAGAGACCAGGCGCAGGGAGGGAGAGAGACGCAGAGACCAGGCGCAGGGAGAGAGAGAGAGAGAGAGACGCAGAGACCAGGCGCAGGGAGAGAGAGAGACGCAGAGACCAGGCGCAGGGAGAGAGAGAGAGAGAGAGACGCAGAGACCAGGCGCAGGGAGGGAGAGAGACGCAGAGACCAGGCGCAGGGAGGGAGAGAGACGCAGAGACCAGGCGCAGGGAGAGAGAGAGACGCAGAGACCAGGCGCAGGGAGAGAGAGAGACGCAGAGACCAGGCGCAGGGAGAGAGAGAGAGAGAGACGCAGAGACCAGGCGCAGGGAGGGAGAGAGAGAGAGAGAGAGAGAGAGAGACGCAGAGACCAGGCGCAGGGAGAGAGAGAGACGCAGAGACCAGGCGCAGGGAGAGAGAGAGAGACGCAGAGACCAGGCGCAGGGAGGGAGGGAGAGAGACGCAGAGACCAGGCGCAGGGAGAGAGAGAGACGCAGAGACCAGGCGCAGGGAGAGAGAGAGAGAGAGAGAGACGCAGAGACCAGGCGCAGGGAGAGAGAGAGACGCAGAGACCAGGCGCAGGGAGGGAGAGAGACGCAGAGACCAGGCGCAGGGAGAGAGAGAGACGCAGAGACCAGGCGCAGGGAGGGAGAGAGACGCAGAGACCAGGCGCAGGGAGGGAGAGAGACGCAGAGACCAGGCGCAGGGAGAGAGAGAGACGCAGAGACCAGGCGCAGGGAGGGAGAGAGAGACGCAGAGACCAGGCGCAGGGAGAGAGAGAGACGCAGAGACCAGGCGCAGGGAGGGAGAGAGACGCAGAGACCAGGCGCAGGGAGAGAGAGAGACGCAGGGAGAGAGAGAGACGCAGAGACCAGGCGCAGGGAGAGAGAGAGACGCAGAGACCAGGCGCAGGGAGGGAGAGAGACGCAGAGACCAGGCGCAGGGAGAGAGAGAGACGCAGAGACCAGGCGCAGGGAGGGAGAGAGACGCAGAGACCAGGCGCAGGGAGAGAGAGAGAGACGCAGAGACCAGGCGCAGGGAGAGAGAGAGACGCAGAGACCAGGCGCAGGGAGAGAGAGAGACGCAGAGACCAGGCGCAGGGAGGGAGAGAGACGCAGAGACCAGGCGCAGGGAGGGAGAGAGACGCAGAGACCAGGCGCAGGGAGAGAGAGAGAGACGCAGAGACCAGGCGCAGGGAGAGAGAGAGAGACGCAGAGACCAGGCGCAGGGAGAGAGAGAGAGACGCAGAGACCAGGCGCAGGGAGAGAGAGAGAGACGCAGAGACCAGGCGCAGGGAGAGAGAGAGACGCAGAGACCAGGCGCAGGGAGAGAGAGAGAGACGCAGAGACCAGGCGCAGGGAGAGAGAGAGACGCAGAGACCAGGCGCAGGGAGAGAGAGAGAGAGAGACGCAGAGACCAGGCGCAGGGAGGGAGAGAGAGAGAGAGGGAGAGAGAGAGACGCAGAGACCAGGCGCAGGGAGAGAGAGAGACGCAGAGACCAGGCGCAGGGAGAGAGAGAGACGCAGAGACCAGGCGCAGGGAGAGAGAGAGACGCAGAGACCAGGCGCAGGGAGAGAGAGAGACGCAGAGACCAGGCGCAGGGAGAGAGAGAGACGCAGAGACCAGGCGCAGGGAGGGAGGGAGAGAGACGCAGAGACCAGGCGCAGGGAGGGAGAGAGACGCAGAGACCAGGCGCAGGGAGAGAGAGAGACGCAGAGACCAGGCGCAGGGAGGGAGAGAGACGCAGAGACCAGGCGCAGGGAGAGAGAGAGACGCAGAGACCAGGCGCAGGGAGGGAGAGAGACGCAGAGACCAGGCGCAGGGAGGGAGAGAGACGCAGAGACCAGGCGCAGGGAGGGAGAGAGACGCAGAGACCAGGCGCAGGGAGGGAGAGAGAGAGAGAGAGAGAGAGACGCAGAGACCAGGCGCAGGGAGAGAGAGAGACGCAGAGACCAGGCGCAGGGAGAGAGAGAGAGACGCAGAGACCAGGCGCAGGGAGAGAGAGAGACGCAGAGACCAGGCGCAGGGAGAGAGAGAGAGAGACGCAGAGACCAGGCGCAGGGAGGGAGAGAGACGCAGAGACCAGGCGCAGGGAGAGAGAGAGACGCAGAGACCAGGCGCAGGGAGGGAGAGAGACGCAGAGACCAGGCGCAGGGAGAGAGAGAGACGCAGAGACCAGGCGCAGGGAGAGAGAGAGACGCAGAGACCAGGCGCAGGGAGAGAGAGAGAGACGCAGAGACCAGGCGCAGGGAGAGAGAGAGACGCAGAGACCAGGCGCAGGGAGAGAGAGAGAGACGCAGAGACCAGGCGCAGGGAGAGAGAGAGACGCAGAGACCAGGCGCAGGGAGAGAGAGAGACGCAGAGACCAGGCGCAGGGAGGGAGGGAGAGAGACGCAGAGACCAGGCGCAGGGAGGGAGAGAGACGCAGAGACCAGGCGCAGGGAGAGAGAGAGACGCAGAGACCAGGCGCAGGGAGAGAGAGAGACGCAGAGACCAGGCGCAGGGAGGGAGAGAGACGCAGAGACCAGGCGCAGGGAGAGAGAGAGACGCAGAGACCAGGCGCAGGGAGGGAGAGAGACGCAGAGACCAGGCGCAGGGAGGGAGAGAGACGCAGAGACCAGGCGCAGGGAGGGAGAGAGACGCAGAGACCAGGCGCAGGGAGAGAGAGAGACGCAGAGACCAGGCGCAGGGAGAGAGAGAGACGCAGGGAGAGAGAGAGACGCAGAGACCAGGCGCAGGGAGAGAGAGAGACGCAGAGACCAGGCGCAGGGAGGGAGAGAGACGCAGAGACCAGGCGCAGGGAGAGAGAG
>CM069862.1:2147412-2204912 GCA_036172795.1 Pelodytes ibericus | reverse complement strand
CCCCTACCCCGCTCTGCACCCCCTACCCCGCTCTGCACCCATTACGCCGCTCTGCACCGACTACCCCCTAAGCCGCTCTGCACCGCCTACCCCGCTCTGCACCCACTACCCTCTACGCCGCTCTGCCCTACCTACCCCCTACACTGCCCCCTACGTCGCTCTGCCCCACCTACCCCCTATGCCGCTGTGCCCCCTCTGGCCTGGATGTGTGGGGCGGGTTAGTTACGTGTAGGTGGCAGAAGGTTTAAATTAATGAAATCACTCGATGCATTTCACTACCAGCCAGCGATGGCGGACACACAGCGTCACTCCCCACTCTCCTCACCTCTCCTTTACTGTTGAAGCCGAGGATCTCGAAGCTGATACTGGAAGTGCGGCCAGACTGGATCTCATGCAGATGTCGGAAGAGGTTGAGCCTGGCACGACCGCGCCCATTGTCCAGCTCTCCTTGAGTCAAAACGCCCAACAGAGTGGATTTCCCAGAGTCCACGTTCCCAAGCACTGCCACGCGCAAGTCCAGGAACTAAGGGAAGAGCGTGACACCAAACGGTAAAAAACAAACACCCTGTATCATTCCTTATACCCACAGGAGCCGCTCCTCTAATTCCACGCATACAGCTGTATGATCGGCTACCTGAATAGATCTGACATTAACTCCTCCTACTTCTCATTCCACGCATACAGCTGTATGATCGGCTACCTGAATAGATCTGACATTAACTCCTCCTACTTCTCATTCCACGCATACAGCTGTATGATCGGCTACCTGAATAGATCTGACATTAACTCCTCCTACTTCTCATTCCACACATACAGCTGTATGATCGGCTACCTGAATAGATCTGACATTAACTCCTCCTACTTCTCATTCCACGCATACAGCTGTATGATCGGCTACCTGAATAGATCTGACATTAACTCCTCCTACTTCTCATTCCACACATACAGCTGTATGATCGGCTACCTGAATAGATCTGACATTAACTCCTCCTACTTCTCATTCCACGCATACAGCTGTATGATCGGCTACCTGAATAGATCTGACATTAACTCCTCCTACTTCTCATTCCACGCATACAGCTGTATGATCAGCTACCTGAATAGATCTGACATTAACTCCTCCTACTTCTCATTCCACGCATACAGCTGTATGATCGGCTACCTGAATAGATCTGACATTAACTCCTCCTACTTCTCATTCCACGCATACAGCTGTATGATCAGCTACCTGAATAGATCTGACATTAACTCCTCCTACTTCTCATTCCACGCATACAGCTGTATGATCAGCTACCTGAATAGAACTGACATTAACTCCTCCTACTTCTCATTCCACGCATACAGCTGTATGATCGGCTACCTGAATAGATCTGACCTTAACTCCTCCTACTTCTCATTCCACGCATACAGCTGTATGATCAGCTCCCTGAATAGATCTGACATTAACTCCTCCTACTTCTCATTCCACACATACAGCTGTATGATCGGCTACCTGAATAGATCTGACAGTAACTCCTCCTACTTCTCATTCCACGCATACAGCTGTATGATCGGCTACCTGAATAGATCCGACATTAACTCCTCCTACTTCTCATTCCACGCATACAGCTGTATGATCGGCTACCTGAATAGATCTGACATTAACTCCTCCTACTTCTCATTCCACACATACAGCTGTATGATCGGCTACCTGAATAGATCTGACATTAACTCCTCCTACTTCTCATTCCAAGCATACAGCTGTATGATCGGCTACCTGAATAGATCTGACATTAACTCCTCCTACTTCTCATTCCACGCATACAGCTGTATGATCAGCTACCTGAATAGATCTGACATTAACTCCTCCTACTTCTCATTCCACGCATACAGCTGTATGATCAGCTACCTGAATAGATCCGACATTAACTCCTCCTACTTCTCATTCCACGCATACAGCTGTATGATCGGCTACCTGAATAGATCTGACATTAACTCCTCCTACTTCTCATTCCACGCATACAGCTGTATGATCCGCTACCTGAATAGATCTGACATTAACTCCTCCTACTTCTCATTCCACGCATACAGCTGTATGATCGGCTACCTGAATAGATCTGACATTAACTCCTCCTACTTCCCATTCCACGCATACAGCTGTATGATCGTCTACCTGAATAGATCTGACATTAACTCCTCCTACTCCTCATTCCACGCATACAGCTGTATGATCGGCTACCTGAATAGATCTGACATTAACTCCTCCTACTCCTCATTCCACGCATACAGCTGTATGATCGGCTACCTGAATAGATCTGACCTTAACTCCTCCTACTTCTCATTCCACGCATACAGCTGTATGATCAGCTACCTGAATAGATCTGACATTAACTCCTCCTACTTCTCATTCCACGCATACAGCTGTATGATCGGCTACCTGAATAGATCTGACATTAACTCCTCCTACTTCTCATTCCACGCATACAGCTGTATGATCGGCTACCTGAATAGATCTGACATTAACTCCTCCTACTTCTCATTCCACGCATACAGCTGTATGATCGGCTACCTGAATAGATCTGACAGTAACTCCTCCTACTTCTCATTCCACGCATACAGCTGTATGATCGGCTACCTGAATAGATCTGACATTAACTCCTCCTACTTCTCATTCCACGCATACAGCTGTATGATCGGCTACCTGAATAGATCTGACAGTAACTCCTCCTACTTCTCATTCCACGCATACAGCTGTATGATCGGCTACCTGAATAGATCTGACATTAACTCCTCCTACTTCTCATTCCACGCATACAGCTGTATGATCGGCTACCTGAATAGATCTGACATTAACTCCTCCTACTTCTCATTCCACGCATACAGCTGTATGATCGGCTACCTGAATAGATCTGACATTAACTCCTCCTACTTCTCATTCCACGCATACAGCTGTATGATCAGCTACCTGAATAGATCTGACATTAACTCCTCCTACTTCTCATTCCACGCATACAGCTGTATGATCAGCTACCTGAATAGATCTGACATTAACTCCTCCTACTTCTCATTCCACGCATACAGCTGTATGATCAGCTACCTGAATAGATCTGACAGTAACTCCTCCTACTTCTCATTCCACGCATACAGCTGTATGATCAGCTACCTGAATAGATCTGACAGTAACTCCTCCTACTTCTCATTCCACGCATACAGCTGTATGATCAGCTACCTGAATAGATCTTATCACATGGCACTGATAGTTATCATTCACCTGGTATTATTATATGTCTGCTCTGTACAGACTCCTGTGTAATATATGTTTGCACACATTGCAAGTATAGTTATCATTCACCTGGTATTATTATATGTCTGCTCTGTACAGACTCCTGTGTAATATATGTATGCACACATTGCAAGTATAGTTATCATTCACCTGGTATTATTATATGTCTGCTCTGTACAGACTCCTGTGTAATATATGTATGCACACATTGCAAGTATAGTTATCATTCACCTGGTATTATTATATGTCTGCTCTGTACAGACTCCTGTGTAATATATGTATGCACACATTGCAAGTATAGTTATCATTCACCTGGTATTATTATATGTCTGCTCTGTACAGACTCCTGTGTAATATATGTATGCACACATTGCAAGTATAGTTATCATTCACCTGGTATTATTATATGTCTGCTCTGTACAGACTCCTGTGTAATATATGTATGCACACACTGCAAGTATAGTTATCAATCACCTGGTATTATTATATGTCTGCTCTGTACAGACTCCTGTATAATATATGTATGCACACACTGCAAGTATAGTTATCATTCACCTGGTATTATTATATGTCTGCTCTGTACAGACTCCTGTGTATTATATGATATATACACTCAGAATTACCTGCTGATTGTCAGGGACTTTGCGTATTAAAACCTCTGTTATCTTCCTTGGGCTGTCACTGTCATAATCCACCTCCCTCTCTCGCAGCACAGTGAGATCTGCCCCAACCCTGCAAGATGACGAGACACAGGGACAATGATAAGGGAGAAACCAAAACCAGTTACCAGCATGTCCATCTGTAAGGGACTGTGGCCCATAATCTACAGGGAGGTGTTTGGCCCTCAGGCCTCTCCAAGAACCCCAGTCACTCAGGCTGTCAGGATTCACTTTGTGACACCATCCCTCCGTCTCTGCACCTTATCTGTCAGTTTATCTGTCTGTTTTTATTTGTGTCCCTTTCTGATGAATACTAAATAGTTTTTCCCCTGAACAGGTCCAGACTAGAAGGGGAATCATGGTGACACACGATCTCACAGAGTAATGCTTTGAGTGCTCTTCCCTGTGCACCATGGCCACACGGGGGCAGCATTGTGTGTGATCAGAGCAGAGGTGCAGCACCATTCATGGCCACACGGGGGCAGCATTGTGTGTGATCAGAGCAGAGGTGCAGCACCATTCATGGCCACACGGGGGCAGCATTGTGTGTGATCAGAGCAGAGGTGCAGCACCATTCATGGCCACACGGGGGCAGCATTGTTTGAATACAGTAAGTAGAACACATACTTCTCTGCCATGCGATGCAGGGTGTGCATTGAGGCTCGCATTTCCTCCTCGGACAATCCCACCAAGAGACCGTTATCTTCCACCCCAATCTGGTACACCGCCTCGCCGCGCCCCTCCTGGAGCCGCCATTTCATCTGTGTCACCAGGTGCTCAAATCGATACTGTGAGGGGTTAACCAGCTTGAGCTGCAGGTCAGACAGAGAGCGTCAGCCAGACGCACGCACAGCCGGGGACCGACGGCGCCAGCAACACACACGCACAGCCGGGGACAGACGGCGCCAGCCGCACACACGCACAGCCGGGGACAGACGGCGCCAGCCGCACACACGCACAGCCGGGGACAGACGGCGCCAGCCGCACACACGCACAGACGGCGCCAGCCGCACACACGCACAGCCGGGGACAGACGGCGCCAGCCGCACACACGCACAGCCGGGGAGAGGCGGCGCCAGCCGCACACACGCACAGCCGGGGAGAGGCGGCGCCAGCAACACACACGCACAGACGGCGCCAGCAACACACACGCACAGACGGCGCCAGCAACACACACGCACAGACGGCGCCAGCAACACACACGCACAGACGGCGCCAGCAACACACACGCACAGACGGCGCCAGCAACACACACGCACAGACGGCGCCAGCAACACACACGCACAGCCGGGGACCGACGGCGCCAGTCACACACACACACAGCCGGGGACCGACGGCGCCAGTCACACACACACACAGCCGGGGACCGACGGCGCCAGTCACACACACACACACACAGCCGGGGACCGACGGCGCCAGTCACACACACACACACAGCCGGGGACCGACGGCGCCAGTCACACACACACACAGCCGGGGACCGACGGCGCCAGTCACACACACACACACAGCCGGGGACCGACGGCGCCAGTCACACACACACACACAGCCGGGGACCGACGGCGCCAGTCACACACACACACACAGCCGGGGACCGACGGCGCCAGTCACACACACACACAGCCGGGGACCGACGGCGCCAGTCACACACACACACAGCCGGGGACCGACGGCGCCAGTCACACACACACACAGCCGGGGACCGACGGCGCCAGTCACACACACACACAGCCGGGGACCGACGGCGCCAGTCACACACACACACACACACACACACACACAGCCGGGGACCGACGGCGCCAGTCTCACACACACAGCCGGGGACCGACGGCGCCAGTCTCACACACACAGCCGGGGACCGACGGCGCCAGTCTCACACACACACACACACACCCGGGGACCGACGGCGCCAGTCACACACAGCCGGGGACCGACGGCGCCAGTCACACACAGCCGGGGACCGACGGCGCCAGTCACACACACACACACACACACACACAGCCGGGGACCGACGGCGCCAGTCACACACACACAGCCGGGGACCGACGGCGCCAGTCACACACACACACACACACACAGCCGGGGACCGACGGCGCCAGTCACACACACACACAGCCGGGGACCGACGGCGCCAGTCACACACACACACACACACACACACACACACACAGCCGGGGACCGACGGCGCCAGTCACACACACACACACACACACAGCCGGGGACCGACGGCGCCAGTCACACACACACACACACACACAGCCGGGGACCGACGGCGCCAGTCACACACACACACACACACACAGCCGGGGACCGACGGCGCCAGTCACACACACACACACACACACACAGCCGGGGACCGACGGCGCCAGTCACACACACACACACACACACACACACAGCCGGGGACCGACGGCGCCAGTCACACACACACACACACACAGCCGGGGACCGACGGCGCCAGTCACACACACACACACACACACACAGCCGGGGACCGACGGCGCCAGTCACACACACACAGCCGGGGATAGAAACTCACCTTATACTCTATGTTTCCTTCCTCTGCCTGTAATAAATACAGAATATTACTGCGAGTCTACAAAGTCTCCACCAATAACACAGGGGGCAGATCAGAGGAATACCCCAGGGGGGGGGCAGATCAGAGGAATACCCCAGGGGGGGGGGCAGATCAGAGGAATACCCCAGGGGGGGGGGCAGATCAGAGGAATACCCCAGGGGGGGGGGCAGATCAGAGGAATACCCCAGGGGGGGGGGCAGATCAGAGGAATACCCCAGGGGGGGGGGGCAGATCAGAGGAATACCCCAGGGGGGGGGGCAGATCAGAGGAATACCCCAGGGGGGGGGGCAGATCAGAGGAATACCCCAGGGGGGGGGGCAGATCAGAGGAATACCCCAGGGGGGGGGGGCAGATCAGAGGAATACCCCAGGGGGGGGGGGCAGATCAGAGGAATACCCCAGGGGGGGGGGGCAGATCAGAGGAATACCCCAGGGGGGGGGGGCAGATCAGAGGAATACCCCAGGGGGGGGGGCAGATCAGAGGAATACCCCAGGGGGGGGGGCAGATCAGAGGAATACCCCAGGGGGGGGGGGGCAGATCAGAGGAATACCCCAGGGGGGGGGGCAGATCAGAGGAATACCCCAGGGGGGGGCAGATCAGAGGAATACCCCAGGGGGGGGGCAGATCAGAGGAATACCCCAGGGGGGGGGGCAGATCAGAGGAATACCCCAGGGGGGGGGGCAGATCAGAGGAATACCCCAGGGGGGGGGGGCAGATCAGAGGAATACCCCAGGGGGGGGGGGGCAGATCAGAGGAATACCCCAGGGGGGGGGGGGCAGATCAGAGGAATACCCCAGGGGGGGGGGGCAGATCAGAGGAATACCCCAGGGGGGGGGGCAGATCAGAGGAATACCCCAGGGGGGGGGCAGATCAGAGGAATACCCCAGGGGGGGGGCAGATCAGAGGAATACCCCATGGGGGGGCAGATCAGAGGAATACCCCAGGGGGGGGCAGATCAGAGGAATACCCCAGGGGGGGGGCAGATCAGAGGAATACCCCAGGGGGGGGGCAGATCAGAGGAATACCCCAGGGGGGGGCAGATCAGAGGATAACCCCAGCACCCCAGGGGGGGCAGATCAGAGGAATACCCCAGCACCCCAGGGGGGGCAGATCAGAGGAATACCCCAGGGGGGGGCAGATCAGAGGAATACCCCAGGGGGGGGCAGATCAGAGGAATACCCCAGGGGGGGGCAGATCAGAGGATAACCCCAGCACCCCAGGGGGGGCAGATCAGAGGAATACCCCAGCACCCCAGGGGGGGCAGATCAGAGGAATACCCCAGGGGGGGGCAGATCAGAGGAATACCCCAGGGGGGGGCAGATCAGAGGAATACCCCAGGGGGGGGGGCAGATCAGAGGAATACCCCAGGGGGGGCAGATCAGAGGATAACCCCAGCACCCCAGGGGGGGCAGATCAGAGGAATACCCCAGCACCCCAGGGGGGGCAGATCAGAGGAATACCCCAGCACCCCAGGGGGGGCAGATCAGAGGAATACCCCAGCACCCCAGGGGGGGCAGATCAGAGGAATACCCCAGGGGGGGGGCAGATCAGAGGAATACCCCAGGGGGGGGGCAGATCAGAGGAATACCCCAGGGGGGGGGGCAGATCAGAGGAATACCCCAGGGGGGGGCAGATCAGAGGAATACCCCAGGGGGGGGCAGATCAGAGGAATACCCCAGGGGGGGGGCAGATCAGAGGAATACCCCAGGGGGGGCAGAGCCGAGCCCGGAGGTGTCATTACTGGTTAATCCCCGCGGGTTCCTACCTCAGGGGGCAGGTAGGGAGGGTTGTTGCTGCGGCCCCGGCCTTTCCCGCTCTTCTTGCCTTTGCTTTTGCCCCGGGCTCCGCCGCCTCCTCCCGGTCCGAACAGCTCGAACACCCTGGGCTCCATCCCCGGCCCGGCCCTGCGGCCTCCTACCCCTGCCTGGCACTGAGCGCCCAGCGCGGGCATCACCCACTCAGTGTCCGCTCTGAGGAAACTCCGCGGCCCCTGACAGGCCTAACCACGCCCTGCCCGCTGCCGCAGCCAATCAGCTCCGCGCAATCCTGCTAGTCACGCCCACCACAACACCAGCTGGAGACGACGACGGGTCGTTATGTTGGGATCTAGTGACTCCGCCCACCGCGATCATCGTCCAATCACTGACAGAAACGACAAGAAGGAGCGATCAATGTAGCGTCACTAACCCCACCCCCAGCAACTGTGCGTGTAAACACGAAGGCCACGCCCACACTATATTGCATCAGACGCGCAAAGCTTCACGGGAAATGTAGTCCTGACAGGGTGATGCCATTACCTGTAACACTAGTCAGGAACAACGTCCAATGATAGCTGAACTTGGGAGTGCAACTCCTATAACGCTCAGCTATCCTGTACAACATGTTAGTTTGATAAATAGCAATAAAGAGGCATGTTGGTCGTTCCCCAGCGCGTTTCAGTTGGCTGGTCCCCAGCGCGTTTCAGTTGGCCGGTCCCCAGCGCGTTTCGGTTGGTCATTCGATTAAGCATTCCCCAGCGCGTTACAGGTTGGTCGTTCCCCAGCGCATTTCGGTTGGTCATTCCCAAGCGCCATTCGATTAAGCATTCCCCAGCGCGTTTCGGTTGGTCGTTCCCCGGCGCGTTTCGGTCGGTCCCCCTGCGCGTTTCGGTTGGCCGTTCCCCAGCGCGTTTTGGTTGGTCGTTCCCCAGCGCGTTACGGTTGGTCGTTCCCCAGCGCGTTACAGGTTGGTTGTTCCCCTGCGCGTTTCGGTTGGTCGTTCCCCAGCGTGTTTCTGTTGGTCGTACCCCAGCGCGTTACAGGTTGGTCGTTCCCCTGCGCGTTTCGGTTTGCCTTACCCAGTGCGTTTTGGTTCATGGTTACCCCTTTTCTTTGGTGGTTCCTGACGAAGGAACAAGCAGGGATTTAAATGAGTTTATCTTGTTTATAAAGAGTATTGTGATAAACAAGACATAACATATATATAAAGCCAACGATACCGGTGTGATATATATTCACAGCCAGTTCATTTCGCTTCCATATTGTGCCTCTGATGGTCTGACGTTAGCAAGCCCCGCCCCCTGCGCAGGGAATACAGACATCGTTATTTATAAAGCGTTAGCAAGCCCCGCCCCCTGCGCTGGGAATACAGACATCGTTATTTATAAAGCGTTATCATGCCCCGCCCCCTGCGCAGGGAATACAGACATCGTTATTTATAAAGCGTTATCATGCCCCGCCCCCTGCGCTGGGAATACAGACATCGTTATTTATAAAGCGTTATCATGCCCCGCCCCCTGCGCTGGGAATACAGACATCGTTATTTATAAAGCGAAAGCAAGCCCCGCCCCCTGCGCAGGGAATACAGATATTGTTATTTATAAAGCGTTATGCCCCGCCCCCTGCGCAGGGAATACAGACATCGTTATTTATAAAGCGTTATCATGCCCCGCCCCCTGCGCTGGGAATACAGACATCGTTATTTATAAAGCGTTATCATGCCCCGCCCCCTGCGCTGGGAATACAGACATCGTTATTTATAAAGCGTTATGCCCCGCCCCCTGCGCAGGGAATACAGACATCGTTATTTATAAAGCGTTATCATGCCCCGCCCCCTGCGCAGGGAATACAGACATCGTTATTTATAAAGCGTTATCATGCCCCGCCCCCTGCGCAAAGAATAAATACATTGTGTATCCCACACACAGCGGATCAGTAGGGGGTCCCTGGATATACTATAGGCGCAGTCTGCGTGTAACCCCCACACAGCGGATCAGTAGGGGGTCCCTGGATATACTATAGGCGCAGTCTGCGTGTATCCCCCACACAGCGGATCAGTAGGGGGTCCCTGGATATACTATAGGCGCAGTCTGCGTGTATCCCCCACACAGCGGATCAGTAGGGGGTCCCTGGATATACTATAGGCGCAGTCTGCGTGTATCCCCCACACAGCGGATCAGTAGGGGGTCCCTGGATATACTATAGGCGCAGTCTGCGTGTATCCCCCACACAGCGGATCAGTAGGGGGTCCCTGGATATACTATAGGCGCAGTCTTCGTGTAACCCCCACACAGCGGATCAGTAGGGGGTCCCTGGATATACTATAGGCGCAGTCTGCGTGTATCCCCCACACAGCGGATCAGTAGGAGGTCCCTGGATATACTATAGGCGCAGTCTGCGTGTAACCCCCACACAGCGGATCAGTAGGGGGTCCCTGGATATACTATAGGCGCAGTCTGCGTGTATCCCCCACACAGCGGATCAGTAGGGGGTCCCTGGATATACTATAGGCGCAGTCTGCGTGTATCCCCCACACAGCGGATCAGTAGGGGGTCCCTGGATATACTATAGGCGCAGTCTGCGTGTAACCCCCACACAGCGGATCAGTAGGGGGTCCCTGGATATACTATAGGCGCAGTCTGCGTGTAACCCCCACACAGCGGATCAGTAGGGGGTCCCTGGATATACTATAGGCGCAGTCTGCGTGTATCCCCCACACAGCGGATCAGTAGGGGGTCCCTGAATATACTATAGGCGCAGTCTGCGTGTATCCCCCACACAGCGGATCAGTAGGGGGTCCCTGGATATACTATAGGCGCAGTCTGCGTGTAACCCCCACACAGCGGATCAGTAGGGGGTCCCTGGATATACTATAGGCGCAGTCTGCGTGTAACCCCCACACAGCGGATCAGTAGGGGGTCCCTGGATATACTATAGGCGCAGTCTGCGTGTATCCCCCACACAGCGGATCAGTAGGGGGTCCCTGGATATACTATAGGCGCAGTCTGCGTGTATCCCTCACACAGCGGATCAGTAGGGGGTCCCTGGATATACTATAGGCGCAGTGTAATATTCAGGGTGCAGGAGATGCTGAATCTCTCTATATAAACAGCTTTATGTGTGTCTGGTACACGGGTTAGTCAGGTGAGTGAGTAAACACTCTCTATTTATATCCTGAAATATGCAGAGAATCATATGACAGCCGTGTGAGGAAGGAAAGAAGGCATGTCACCCAGAGTGTGGATAAACACGCACACCAGGTCTATATCACAGGTCTATATCACAGGTCTAACACGCTAATACCAGTCAATACACGCCAGCAGCCACACACTTATATCCCAGGTCTAACACGCTAATACCAGACAATACACGCCAGCAGCCACACACTTGTATCTCAGGTCTAACACGCTAATACCAGACAATACACGCCAGCAGCCACACACTTATATCCCAGGTCTAACACGCTAATACCAGACAATACACGCCAGCAGCCACACACTTGTATCTTAGGTCTAACACGCTAATACCAGACAATACACGCCAGCAGCCACACACTTGTATCCCAGGTCTAACACGCTAATACCAGACAATACACGCCAGCAGCCACACACTTGTATCTTAGGTCTAACACGCTAATACCACACAATAAACGCCAGTACAGTGGCGGATCGCGCGGGGGGGGGGGGACTGTCAACGGGGGCTTGCTAACAGAGGCTGTGCTGTGGGAGGGCAAAGAAGCTACCCCTTGGGCTCCCTTGTGGTCCACGGTGGTAGCACTGCCCACGTGACTGTCTCACACGATGCGGTCATAAGTCATATCAAGCGGCTGCATGTCCCTCTGTGCAGAGGAGACGACCGGGAACATAGAGAGCAGCAGGTGACAAGGGGTTAGGGGGTAATAGTTTATTAATGTATACATTGGTTGTGGCATATTAATGAACATACTGGTTGTGGCATATTAATGGGCATACTGGTTGTGGCATATTAATGGGCATTCTAACACTGGCATATTAATGGGCAGGCTAATAGTGGCTTATTAATAGGCAGGCTAATAGTGGCATATTAATGGGTAAAATGACACGGACGTATTAATGGGCAGGCATATTAATGGGCAAATTGGCAGTGGCAAATTAGTGCCATTACTGGCTGTACTATATTAATGGACATCCTGGTTTTGGCATATTAATGAGCATACTAACACTGGTATATTAATGGGCATACTGGTTGTGGCATATTGATGGGTATACTAACACTGGCATATTAATGGGCAGGCTAATAGTGGCTTATTAATAGAAAGGGTAATAGTGGCATATTAATGGGCAAATTGGCTGTGACATTTTAATTGACAAAGTGATGCTGGGGCATGTTCTGTGAGGTAAAATAGCATGTACTATATGGGAAAGTGACACTGTGGCATGCCAGATTGTGTGGGTGCAAAATGAGTGCAAGCCAAGTGCCATGGGTGCAATATAGGTGCATGGCAAGTGCTGTGGGTACTGTATGGTGCTGTGTTAAGTCCTTTAGGTGCAATGTGGGTGCAGAATGAGGGAATAAAAACAAGGAATGCAATTTTTCAATAACATTTTTTATTACATATGAAAATGGTTGAATATATTAAGAAAATAGTGGGGAAGGAAGTGACATACATGGTTAGCAGGACAAAGAGACAGTCATAGGTAGGACATGGGAAGGGAGAGGAGAGAGACAGGGGAAAGGAGAGAGACCGACGTGGGAAGGGAGAGGAAAGAGACATACAATGGAAGGGAGAGGAGAGAGACCTACATGGGAAGGGAGAGACACACAAGGGAAGGGAGAGACACACATGGGAAGGGAGAGGATACACGCAATACACGCCAGCAGCCACACACTTATAACCCAGGTCTAACACGCTAATACCAGACAATACACGCCAGCAGCCACACACTTATATCCCAGGTCTAACACGTTAAAACCAGACAATACACGCCAGCAGCCACACACTTATAACCCAGGTCTAACACGTTAAAACCAGACAATACACGCCAGCAGCCACACACTTATAACCCAGGTCTAACACGCTAATACCAGACAATACACGCCAGCAGCCACACACTTATATCCCAGGTCTAACACGCTAATACCAGACAATACACGCCAGCAGCCACATACTTATAACCGGGGTCTAACACGCTAATACCAGTCGTGGAAGCCTTGGCGGAAGTTTGAACCAGCATCAGAAGATGTCTGCACGCATAGCACAGACATCCATCGGCTGCCCACACTAGACATTGGGGAGTCTGGGATGCGAGATTGGCAAGTCTGTGGGGCAGATTGCATGTCCTGGGGTGCTGAAATAAATCCTGGGTGTGCAGTGTGGGTGATGGGGCATTTCCTCGGTGTGCAGTGTGGGTGATGGGGCATGTCCTGCGTATGCAGTCTGGGTGATGGGGCATGTCCTGGGTGTGTAATCTGGGTGATGGGGCATGTCCTGGGTGTGTAGTGTGGGTGATGGGGCATGTTATGGGTGTGCAGGGTGGGTGATGGGGCATGTCCAGGGTGTGCAGTGTGGGTGATGGGGCATGTCCTGGGTGTGTAATCTGGGTGATGGGGAATGTCCTGGGTGTGCAGTGTGGGTGATGGGGCATGTCCTGGGTGTGTAATCTGGGTGATGGGGCATGTCCTGGGTGTGTAGTGTGGGTGATGGGGCATGTTATGGGTGTGCAGGGTGGGTGATGGGGCATGTCCAGGGTGTGCAGTGTGGGTGATGGGTGTAACGGATCGCCTGGCACCCCGACTGGGTACCTCCGTTGAAGGATGCTCCTAGCGCTTCCTGAGGACTCCAAGCACTGCAGCAGACACCACAACCACCAAACCGGAGAAGCATATGAATCCTCCCAAGCATATGAATGCTGTAGACAGTTGAATAGGAACCATACGAATAGGTTTACTCTCCTAGCAGTCAAACTGGAACAGCATACAATAAATCCTTCCCCCAATAATGAGACGACACTTCACTTTGAGGGATAAGCAGGAACTTTTACAGCAAGATTGAACTACTTTATTTGACAAACAACACAGACTTATATACACCAAACTGCAATCAGATAACACTTGATTAAACAATAGAAAACTTAAACACATCACCAGTAAAGCAGTATCTAGCCACTTTAATCTGGAGCCAGAAGCAAGGTAGTCAGACTGGGTGGCTGACATAACTAAACAATGGAAGGCTTAAACACATTACAGACAGGGTCCATAATCTATAGGGAGGTGTTTGGCCCTCAGGCCCCTCCAAGAACAGCAGGCTGTCAGAATTCACTTCGTGACAGCGGCCACCCCCGAGAACAAAGGACGGCTACTTACTGTTCAATTACCCGTTCGCAACAATGTTGCAACGGGTAATTGAGGACACACTTTAAAATACATAAAGTCACATTTTACACATAACACACAGACAGTTCACATATCCCCAGATAGCTCAGGTCTGAGCGCACATTATTAAGTGAATGGCGCTCGGACCACACAAATACAGTTTAATCGCCATGGAGCCAAAGTCTTTACAGTCAGTTTCATACGAATGGGCTCCATGGGATTCCTATCTGGGGTATAACACATTCACATAAAGTCTGGTCCATAGTCCAAAGGCAAGAGGCGGGCAAGCAGCCCCCTCCAAGGACACGTGGCGAGGCCGGTTTCGCCACATTTCTCCCCTTTACCATCCAAACTAACAGGGTATCTGACCTCCTGCCGGTCAGTGCCCTGGTTAGTCCAGCAACCCACCCACGAAGCACAAACAGCAATACAACCCACCCACAATAACTGGTTACTACACATGGATGAAATAGCAACTTGTCCATGTCCAGGTGCCTCACCACAGCTGTGCGGGGGGCTGGTAGACTGCCTTGGTGGGTTGCTGAGTGGGCAGAGACCAGCGGTACTCTGCCCGGGTGCCAGCGCTACCACTGAAGTAGCCTGGTTGGAGCCTGGTTGGGGGAGGGGGAGACCGACTGTCTCCCCTCTGGATACACTGCTCTGTGGCTGGGGGACAGGACCGACCGTCCCTGCCCCTGGGGCTGCAAGTGCAGAGACTACGGTCCCATCTGCATAGTTGTGGGGCTTAACATCTCCCCTTGGTGGGTTAGGCTGCCGCTGGAGAGAGGGTGTAACAAGCTCCTCTCTCTGAACTGTAGACTGCCGCTGGGGAGAGGGGGTAACCTGCTCCTCTCCCTGACACTCTCTTTGCTGGTGGAGATGGGGACCAACTGTCTCCCCTTTCAATATTTTGTCCTGCGGCTGGGGTGCGAGACAGATGGTCTCTGCTTCCTGGGGTACACACTGCGCTGGGGAGGAAGGACGGCCCCTTCATCTCCCTGGGGTACACGCTGCCGCTGGGGAGGAAGGACGGCACCTTCATCTCCCTGGGGTACACACTGCCGCTGGGGAGGAAGGACGGCCCCTTCATCTCCCTGGGGTACACGCTGCCGCTGGGGAGGAAGGACTGCACCTTCTGCTCCCTGGGGTACACACTGCCGCTGGAGATCTGGGCCGACCGCCCAGCATCCCTGTAGGGCCGGTAGAGAGACCGCCATCCCATCTCCACCTGCCATCTGTGGGTCTTCCCAGGACCAGTCTATGAGGTCCCCTACTTCTGCCGCTGGTAGTGAAGCAGGGGGTACCTCGGCTGCGTTTTCCCAGCTGTAGGTTGGCAGGTCTGGGTCTCCCAGCCAGTTTTCCTGTTCTGTGTCTATGCCCTGTGGCTGACATGAGTTTAGTAGTTCCACATAGTCCATCTCTAGCTGTCGTTCCATGGCAGCCAATCGGTGGAGGTCTTGTCCCAGTCCCATAGATCTCGGGCCCTGTACCATCTCAACCCGGTAATAAAAAATAGCCCAGTACCGTGACTCTGCTGGACTGCCAAAGTCGACGTCTTCTGCTAAGGCCTTCCACAACAGGCCAGGGCTAGTGTAGTTCTCCCCCTCCGGCTGGATGCCCTCTGCCCTCCATGTCTCTGGCTGGACAGTGCACCACCACAGTGCCCGGTATGAGGCGTCAAGGCTCAGTTCCCTTTCCACGAGGTACTCAAGTTGTCTGACCTGCTGCCCTCCGGGTTGGTCTCCCAGAAGCGGCATCCGCCAGGCCATTTGTTCCTCCAACCGGTATGCGACACCAGGAAGGCGCTGCTGCCGTCGATACTGGACTTCCTCCAGGGCATTGTACCATAGTTCTTGCCGGGCAATATCTCTCCAGTCCAATTCACCCTCTTCCTCAGGTGTGCGAGGTGCCCAAGGATCCACGAACCCCATTTTCCCAAATCTTTATGTAGACAGGGACGCTGTATAAACACTAGCGTCGCCTTCAATTTGTAAATCCAAACGACTGTGTCTCTGAGCTGCTTTACCTCGCACTAGGACGCCATCCCACCGCTGCCACCAATGTAACGGATCACCTGGCACCCCGACTGGGTACCTCCGTTGAAGGATGCTCCTAGCGCTTCCTGAGGACTCCAAGCACTCTGGCAGACACCACAATCACTGACCCGGAGAAACAAATAAATTCTCCCAAGCATATGAATGCTGTAGACAGTTGAATAGGAACCATACGAATAGGTTTACTCTCCTAGCAGTCAAACTGGAACAGCATACAATAAATCCTTCCCCCAATAATGAGAGGACACTTCACTTTGAGGGTTAAAACAGGAACTCTTACAGCAAGATTGAACTCCTTTATTTGACAAACAACACAGACTTATATACACCAAACTGCAATCAGATAACACTTGATTAAACAATAGAAAACTTAAACACATCACCAGTAAAGCAGTATCTAGCCACTTTAATCTGGAGCCAGAAGCAAGGTAGTCAGACTGGGTGGCTGACATAACTAAACAATGGAAGGGCGCACATTATTAAGTGAATGGTTCTCGGACCACACAAATACAGTTTAATCGCCATGGAGCCAAAGTCTTTACAGTCCGTTTCATACGAATGGGCTCCATGGGATTCCTATCTGGGGTATAACACATTCACATAAAGTCTGGTCCATAGTCCAAAGGCAAGAGGCGGGCAAGCAGCCCCCTCCAAGGACACGTGGCGAGGCCGGTTTCGCCACAATGGGGCATGTCCTGGGTGTGTAATCTGGGTGATGGGGAATGTCCTGGGAGTGCAGTGTGGGTGATGGGGCATGTCCTGGGTGTGTAATCTGGGTGATGGGGCATGTCCTGGGTGTGTAATCTGGGTGATGGGGCATGTCCTGATGTCCTGGGAATGCAGTGTGGGTGATGGGGCATGTCCTGGGTGTGAAATCTGGGTGATGGGGCATGTCCTGGGTGTGTAATCTGGGTGGTGGGGCATGTCCTGGGTGTGCAGTGTGGGTGATGGGGCATGTCCTGGGTGTTCAGTGTGGGTGATGGGGCATGTCCTGGTTGTGCAGTGTGGGTGATGGGGCATGTCTTGGGTGTGTAATCTGGGTGATGGGGCATGTACTGGGTGTGCAGTGCAGGTGATGGGGCATGTCCTGGGTGTGAAGTGTGGGTGATGGGGCATGTCCTGGGTGTGTAATCTGGGTGATGGGGCATGTCCTGGGTGTGCAGTGCGGGTGATGGGGCATGTCCTGGGTGTGTAATCTGGGTGATGGGGCACGTCCTGGATGTGCAGTGCGGGTGATGGGGCATGTCCTGGGTGTGTAATCTGGGAGATTGGGGCATGTCCTGGGTGTGCAGTGTGGGTGATGGGGCATGTCCTGGGTGTGTAGTGTGGGTGATGGGGCATGTCCTGGGTGTACAGTGTGGGTGATGGGGCATGTCCTGGTGTGCATTGTGGGTGATGGGGCATGTCCTGGGTGTGCAGTGTGGGTGATGGGGCATGTCCTGGGTGTGTAATCTGGGTGATGGGGCATGTCCTGGGTGTGCAGTGTGGGTGATGGGGCATGTCCTGGGTGTGTAATCTGGGTGGTGGGGCATGTCCTGGGTGTGCAGTGTGGGTGATGGGGCATGTCCTGGGTGTGTAATCTGGGTGGTGGGGCATGTCCTGGGTGTGCAGTGTGGGTGATGGGGCATGTCCTGGGTGTGTTATCTGAGTGATGGGGCACGTCCTGGGTGTGCAATGTGGGTGATGAGCATTAACTGCCTGGTCAGATGAATATTGATCTGACCACTTTGGATCTGCCTCCCTCGGGCTTTTATAAAAGTCATTCCTTGTGTTTAACCCCTTCCCTGCCATTGATCACTGCATAATCAGAGATCTTACACACCAGCACATTTTTCTTTTTTGTGAATTTTTGTAGAGGTTCATTTTTTTTTTGTACTGTAATGTATTACAATACTACAAAGGCTCTTCTAAGAGCTATTAAACCGTTCTTTGCCGTAGATCACTGCTCAGCCACTGATTCTGAGGCCACTGACTCGGGGTGTGATTTTGACCCTGGTCAGCTTTCTGATACATCATCTATTGACTACTCATGGGTGGGGGTAAATTACATTGGCTGGCTTCAATGATATATCCCTAAAAGGACATGGGCGCAGGCTGACTACATGTAAAAATTCCAAGTTCGAATGGGTGGTATCCCTGAGCTGAACATATCTTGAGGTGTTGTTTGGCTTTACCCCTTTACAGTTTCAGTACATTTATACCTGAACTGCATTGGTGTGAAAAAAATCACAAGATTTTTTTTATCTCTGCAAACTTTGGCACAATTTGGTGGTAAAATCGTTACATGAAAAGTGTCAACATACCCTCAATTGTCTAGTTTTGAAAAATATGTACATGGCGAGGGGGGGCGATTCAGGGATTCATAATAGATATCAGTGTTACAATGTCACTGTCGCCCGGTAACTTGAATAAAAAAGCAAAAGAACATAAAACATGGGCTATTTCTAAACCCAGGACAAACATTAGAAACTATTTAGCAAGTTTTTTTAATTAGCATTTGTAGATGAGTATACAATTTTTCAAATTAAAGTCAGAAATGTTGTTTTTTTTTCACCATATTTTATTATATTTTATATGTTAAATTATATGATATGATCAAAATAATGGTATCAACAGAAAGCCCTTCTTGTGCTGATAAAAGCAAACATCACAGAAATGTTAAAACAGCCCATGTCACCAAGAGTAAGATAAGGCCAAAAAGTCATGTCACTAAGGGGTTAATAATAGAAAAATGGTAAAAAGTCCATAAACAAAATCCAGGAGGCAAGCCGAAGTCAGGCATCAAAGCGGGTATTCAGACAAGCTGAAGTCAGGCATCAAAGCGGGTATTCAGACAAGCCGGAGTCAGGCATCAAAGCGGGTATTCAGACAAGCCGGAGTCAGGCATCAAAGCGGGTATTCAGACAAGCCGGAGTCAGGCATCAAAGCGGGTATTAAGACAAGCCGGAGTCAGGAATCAAAGCAGGTATTCAGACAAGCCGGAGTCAGGAATCAAAGCGGGGTATTAAGACAAGCCGGAGTCAGGAATCAAAGCGGGAATTCAGACAAGACGGAGTCAGGAATCAAAGCGGGGTATTAAGACAAGCCGGAGTCAGGAATCAAAGCGGGAATTCAGACAAGCCGGAGTCAGGAATCAAAGCGGGAATTCAGACAAGCCGGAGTCAGGAATCAAAGCGGGTATTAAGACAAGCCGGAGTCAGGAATCAAAGCGGGAATTCAGACAAGCCGGAGTCAGGAATCAAAGCGGGTATTCAGACAAGCCGGAGTCAGGAATCAAAGCGGGTATTAAGACAAGCCGGAGTCAGGCATCAAAGCGGGTATTCAGACAAGCCGGAGTCAGGAATCAAAGCGGGGTATTAAGACAAGCCGGAGTCAGGAATCAAAGCAGGGTATTCAGACAAGCCGGAGTCAGGAATCAAAGCGGGGTATTCAGACAAGCCGGAGTCAGGAATCAAAACGGTAATTCAGACAAGCCGGAGTCAGGAATCAAAGCAGGGTATTAAGACAAGCCGGAGTCAGGAATCAAAGCAGGTATTCAGACAAGCCGGAGTCAGGAATCAAAGCAGGTATTCAGACAAGCCGGAGTCAGGAATCAAAGCGGGGTATTAAGACAAGCCGGAGTCAGGAATCAAAGCGGGAATTCAGACAAGCCGGAGTCAGGAATCAAAGCGGGTATTCAGACAAGCTGGAGTCAGGAATCAAAACGGGTATTCAGACAAGCCGGAGTCAGGAATCAAAGCGGGGTATTCAGACAAGCCGGAGTCAGGAATCAAAACGGGTATTCAGACAAGCTGGAGTCAGGAATCAAAGCGGGAATTCAGACAAGCCGGAGTCAGGAATCAAAGCGGGGTATTCAGACAAGCCGGAGTCAGGAATCAAAGCGGGTATTCAGACAAGCCAGAGTCAGGAATCAAAGCGGGTATTCAGACAAGCCGGAGTCAGGAATCAAAGCGGGTATTCAGACAAGCCGGAGTCAGGAATCAAAGCGGGAATTAGGACAAGCCGGAGTCAGGAATCAAAGCGGGAATTCAGACAAGCCGGAGTCAGGCATCAAAGCAGGTATTAAGACAAGCCGGAGTCAGGAATCGAAGTGGGGTATTCAGACAAGCCGGAGTCAGGAATCAAAGCGGGTATTCACACAAGCCGGAGTCAGGAATCAAAGCGAAGGTATTCAGACAAGCCGGAGTCAGGAATCAAAGCGGGTATTCAGACAAGCCGGAGTCAGGCATCAAAGCGGGTATTCAGACAAGCCGGAGTCAGGAATCAAAGCGGGGTATTCAGACAAGCCGGAGTCAGGAATCAAAGCGGGTATTCAGACAAGCTGGAGTCAGGAATCAAAGCGGGTATTCAGACAAGCTGGAGTCAGGAATCAAAGCGGGGTATTAAGACAAGCCGGAGTCAGGTATCAAAGCGGGGTATTAAGACAAGCCGGAGTCAGGAATCAAAGCGGGAATTCAGACAAGCCGGAGTCAGGAATCAAAGCGGGTATTCAGACAAGCCGGAGTCAGGAATCAAAGCGGGTATTCAGACAAGCCGGAGTCAGGAATCAAAGCAGGTATTCAGACAAGCCGGAGTCAGGAATCAAAGCGGAAAATGTATTCCTGCCTTGCCCTGTATACCTGTCCTGCCTTGTATACCTCCCTTGCCCTGTATACCTGTCCTGCCCTGTATTCCTGCCTTGCCCTGTATACCTGTCCTGCCCTGTATACCTGCCTTGCCCTGTATACCTGTCCTGCCCTGTATTCCTGCCTTGCCCTGTATACCTGTCCTGCCCTGTATACCTGCCTTGCCCTGTATACCTGTCCTGCCCTGTATACCTGTCCTGCCCTGTATTCCTGCCTTGCCCTGTATACCTGTCCTGCCCTGTATACCTGCCTTGCCCTGTATACCTGTCCTGCCCTGTATTCCTGCCTTGCCCTGTATACCTGTCCTGCCCTGTATACCTGTCCTGTATACCTGTCCTGCCCTGTATACCTGTCCTGCCCTGTATTCCTGCCTTGCCCTGTATACCTGTCCTGCCCTGTATTCCTGCCTTGCCCTGTATACCTGTCCTGCCCTGTATACCTGCCTTGCCCTGTATACCTGTCCTGCCCTGTATACCTGTCCTGCCCTGTATTCCCCTCTGCCTGTCCTTATCTTCCATTCCAGGTTTTCTCTCTATCCCTCTGCCTTGTCATTTTTCTATTTAATCCACACCCGTTGCTTTTCAGTCCCTTGCAGCAGTCTACAGGTATTATCTCTGTGTTAAAGTTCTATGCCATTTATGTGTCTTAGATTTTATTTGTTTTAGCTTTGTAATATTATGTATTAGTGAGGGACGTGCCTAATGTGAGGTACCTTGCCTAATGTGGGGTACCTTGCCTAATGTGGGACACCTTGCCTAATGTGGAGCACCTTGCCTAATGTGAGGTACCTTGCCTAATGTGGAGTACCTTGCCTAATGTGGGGCACCTTGCCTAATGTGGGGCACCTTGCCTAATGTGGGGCACCTTGCCTTATGTGGGGCACCTTGCCTTATGTGGGGCACCTTGCCTTATGTGGGGTACCTTGCCTAATGTGGGGCACCTTGCCTAATGTGGGGCACCTTGCCTTATGTGGGGCACCTTGCCTAATGTGGGGTACCTTGCCTAATGTGGAGTACCTTGCCTAATGTGGGGCACCTTGCCTTATGTGGGGCACCTTGCCTTATGTGGGGCACCTTGCCTTATGTGGGGTACCTTGCCTAATGTGGGGCACCTTGCCTAATGTGGGGCACCTTGCCTTATGTGGGGCACCTTGCCTAATGTGGGGTACCTTGCCTAATGTGGAGTACCTTGCCTAATGTGGGGCACCTTGCCTAATGGGGGGCACCTTGCCTAATGGGGGGTACCTTGATGTGGTTGGCAAGCTTACATCTAAATTGGCCAATTTGTTGAACCAAACCCCCACGTTACCGTCCTTAGTGTTAGGCTAGTTCCTGTATTTATGTTTGTTCCTTTGAATGTTTCTCATGTGTCGCTTTTACCGTGTCTTGTATTATTTATCCTTAGTTTGGTTTCTGCTTTATCTTATGTCTTGCCCTCTGTCCCGTCGCCCTGCCCTCTGTCCTGTAGCCCTGCACTCTGTATTTCAGTTCTGCTATCCCTCAGTCCCTTTTCTGTTTTAGCTCTGCTTGGCCATCTCTTTAGCCCTGAGACCTGGATACAGCAGCTGCTTCACAGGGCCTGGTTGTTTTTGCAAAGACTTGGGGTCTCAAACCTCCAGGCGATTGCGGTTACCCAGCACCAGGTCTTGTGTCTCCACCCTGCAACCTACAGTGCCTTGTTACATTACAGCCTTAAGTTCAATGTTTTATTAATCTGAATTTTATGTGATGGATCAGAACACAATAGTCTAAGTTGAAGTGAAATGAGATAAATATATACATAAAACCTATTATTTTGAAGTAGAAAACCGAAAATTGGCATGTGCGTTTGTATCACCCCCTTTGTTATGAAGCCTGTAGCGGAACCCCTTTTTGGCTGTCTCATTCCCTTTATTGATTGTTGGCCCTGCAGAGATTTTCCTATCCGTGGAGTACACAAAACTCTAAGTAACAGTGTATGGACTTCTATTAGACTGTGTATAGATTGTGTATAGGAAGGTGTACCCCTCCCACGTTTCCTGTCCCAATGCTCTCCAGCAGGGCGTTGTCCCAGGCACACTGCCAGACTAGTTGGGAAGCCATGCTTCAGTGGGCCTAAAGGGACCTCCACAAAACTTTAAACCCCCATAACTCCTGAACCCCAGGTCCGATCTGGGTGATTTTTAGATGTGTCGCACCCAGATCAGAGCTACCAGGGGATGTAATATTTAAAGGGGTACTCCTAGGTTTAGGGGTACATCCAGAAAACAAGGGGAACTGTGTCCTGCATAATGGGATTATGTGTCACACTGAGGGGAGGGGATGTGTGGGAGACAAATCGTGTATGATTGGTGTATTGTGTAATTACTGTAACTCCCTCCCCTGCATGGGAGAATGCTTTAAAAGAAGGTTGTGTGATTAAAAGCTCAGTTCTACTCCTGATACTGTGTGTCGTCCAGTGATTGGGGAAAGTGATGGGATATTATTGGATTGTAATGCTGATTGTGCTGGATATTCTCTTGGATTTATTACTTGTTCCTGCATCCTCTTAAAGTACTTGGTGGAGTTTAGCTGTGAGAAATCGTCTCTCCGCTACATAACAAGCTCTGGTGCAACCAATTACCTTCAGAAGTCACATAATTAGTGGAATGATGTCCCCTGTGTGCAATCTAAGTGTCACATGATCGGTCATTACATATACACACCTTTTCTGAAAGGCCCCAGAGGTTGCAACACCTAAGTAAGAGGCACCACTAACCAAACACCGCCATGAAGACCAAGGAACTCTCCAAACAAGTAAGCGACAATGTGGTTGAGAAGTCAGGGTTAGGTGGAGCCCATCAAATCTGTCATAACCAAACGGAAAGACCATGGCACAACAGACATGCACACTGGTAATGTAAAAGGAAAATATATTTATAGAAAAGGTAATAATGTAACAACAATCAAAATAATTGAGGGTAGGAGAATAAAAGGAGGACAGAATATAATGAAATACTCAAAAAAAAAAATAGAAAAAGCTATGTAGACAGAGTGTATGGAGTGTAAGTAAAGATGTAGACAAAATGGCAAAAATATAAAGAATGAAATAAATGAGGAAAAAATTAGAAAATGAACAAAAGCACAGTGGGAACAAAGCAATAAAAAAATGGAAAAGAAAGGGGCGTGTCCTAACTGGCGACCGAGCTGGACGTGTTGTAGAAGTGCTCCTCAGAGGCCTACGGGGCTAAACTGGTTTCAGACGGCATTACTCACGATACAGCACTGACAATAACCTTACAGAATGTCTCAACATCGACATTCGAGAAAACAAGAAAAACTGATTAAGTTTATGACTCCAAAAGGGAATAAAAAAACAAATTCTCTCACCGAGCCCGGATTCCAAGATGGCGTCTGTGAGGGTCTGGAACACGAGGAGGCATTCGATGGCGAGGACGCTACCTCTCTGGCATCAACTCCAGGTGCGATTACTGGAGAAGAAATTAAAGGGATGCTTACCACGCTCCGAACGCAGATCAAGGGAGACATTTCTGACCTCACAACAGAGTTTGCAAGGGAAATAAGAGAACTGGGAGATAGAACCACCAGAATGGAAACTAAAATGGACGACCTTGTGGACCACCACAATGACCTGTCTGACTCCCACAAAGATCTCAAAGCGGAAATCCATAGCTTAAGAGAAAAAGTGTGGGACCTTGAGGACCGCTCCCGTCGCAACAACCTCAGGTTAAGAGGTATTCCTGAGGAGGTACAGCCAGCCTACCTAGCGGACTGGGTTCAAGGATTATTTTCCACACTCCTTCCAGATATCACCGGAACGGACACCTTGATTGATCGAATCCACCGACTACCGAAACCCAAAAACATACCCCCGGAGACACCAAGGGACGTTATACTAAGACTCCATTTCTATCACTTCAAGGAGGCTGTGATGAGAGTTGGAAGAGAGCTACAACCTTTACCTGCTCCTTACGACAAGATCCAGATATTTGCGGACCTTTCTCAACACACACTACAACAGCGCAGAAGCTTTCAAGCCGTAACATCAGCCCTTTGTGCGGCAAATATTAAATATAAATGGGGATTCCCCGTGAAGATTTTGGTCTCCCGACAAGGTTCCACCACGGTGTTCCGATCCCCAGAGGAAGGAGTTAAATACCTGCAGCTGTGGGAGATCCCATCGCAAAGTACAGAAGATCGTGACCGAGGAAAGAGACAACGTCTAACCAGGGATTGGACATCGGTCCCAGAACTTCGTGGACCTAGACGCCCAACGGAAACAGCCTAAAGAAACCCTTGATTTTGCAAGTCGTACCAAAGCCCCAAAAGTCGAGATCCTTTACCTAAAAGGAGGGCTCAGAGCTACGACACGAACAGATCTCGCCCGACATTCATATTTCCTGCAAAAATGCGACAATATCCACCTCTCCTGACTATCCCAAAGTGATAAAATAGACAGTGACAATGAAGATTTGGAAAACATCCGCTTCCACCGAGTGATGAGTATGGTTGATAATCCCTATATTTCATGCAAATAACTTTACAATATAATCGGAGGTGTTTAAATATGGGGCTTGTTTATATATAAGATACGAAAAGACATCATCAGCTAAACCATATACGCAATTATATGTGAATTAACAAACGATATTTATGAGGATCACCGTACTCAACAGCATCCTAACCCAGCTGCAGAAGTAAAAGATTTCTGACATAAAGATCAAGGCCAGACGCAGCGAATATTAAGGTCTACACACCATACATAGAGAGCAGAGCAGGGATATGAGTATTATAAATGTATAGTTCAAGCAAAAATGTTGAGTAACCAAGTTCGATGGTTTACCTTTTTTTTTTTCTTTTGTGTTTCTCACAAACTAGTTGTAAATTGTAAGTGTCTGTATTTGGTCCTTTCAGACCAGACCAGGTTATGATTAATCAGTTCCCCAGGAGGCCGCTTGACCTTTTCTATGCACTAAGTTGGTTTGCAGAGATTGGAAAATTCTCTGCATACTACGGATAACCCCTATTCATCTGGAGATGTGTCTAGTGCATCACTGTATTGTAAAACTGCGTACTGAATGTATAGATGCACTGGGAATGTTTATTAGGTCACAAACTGACCTTCCTGATGTGCATACCTACATACTGTTGCTACTCCATTTTCCTTTATTCCTGTTTCTATTTTTTTTCCTTTTTTCTATTATTAGTTTTAATTCTGTATTCCTTTTTGTATGTCTATATCATACTAGCTACTGGACCAATTTTCCACATAAAGATGCAACCAGGTCTATAATGAAAGAAGCCAAGGACAACTTCCTAGTAGTACCTAGAAAACAAAGTGGGGGTGAGTACATCGTGATGGGTGAATGCGCCGCTGGTAGTATTGCTTGGAAGCCTATAGTTCCCTTAGATTGGAGATAATGTCAATTAAAATAATGTCTATTAACACCAAAGGGCTAAACACACCCAACAAACGTAGATTATTATTCAAAGAAGCAAGAAATAAAAAGGCACAGATAATATGCGCCCAGGAGACACATTTCGCGACTGACAAAATCCCCAAAATGTCCACAGCACAATACACAGAGGTATTTCATGCTACAATGGCAAAGAAAAACTGCGGAGTATCCACATGGTTCCACAACTCACTTTCTTTCCAATTAACAAATATTATTAGGGACAGGAAAGGTAGATACCTCATTATAGAGGCCACCATTAACGGATCATCTTATATAATTGCCAACATATATGCCCCTAATTCTGACTCAATCACTTTTATTAAAAAAGTTATTAACCGACTTGATGTGTCCCCAAATACGGCGATTATTGTATGTGGAGACCTAAATACAATAGCTGACCAAGCCCTTGACACCTCTGCTACACCAACAGGAAAATATCTTTGCACACTGAAATCACAATGCCGAACATTTCAACAAGTGTTGACAGAAAATAGACTGTATGACGCCTGGAGAATCACTAATGGGTGTTCTAGAGATTACACATTTTATTCGCAGGTCCACTCGACTTATTCCCGAATTGATCATTTTCTAATAGACAAATCTACTCTACAGCGGGTAACTAAATGTGAAATAGGGACGATTCAATGGTCCGACCATGCCCCGATATGTCTCACGATTTCTATGTCATCACAATACAAAGGCGTGGGCTCTTGGCGCCTTAATGATAGTTTACTCTCCAATCCCATTACTAAACAAAAAGTACAGAAAGTGCTGGAGGAATACTTCCAACTCAATGACTTACCCGATATGTCAGTAGAGGTTGTGTGGGAGGCCCATAAGTCAGTTATGAGAGGACATCTAATAGCAATAGCATCATACGAGAAAAAAAAAAGAGATCTAGAATTAAAAAAGTTGATGTCCGAGCTTCGGATTTTAGAAGCAAATAACAAGACCAAACATACCACACAGGGGAGGTCTCAAATTGTAGCAATAAAACAGGCCATTTCGAAAATACAACTACACCAAACCCAACTGCAGTTCCAGAGACTTAAGCAAACTTTTTACACTCAAGGGAATAAAGCGTGCAGGCTTTTATCTAAAAGATTAAGAAAATTAGAGGCCAAACGGGCTATACCATATATAATCTCACAACAAGGGGTCAAGACACAGAACCCAGCAGACATACCAGAGGTCTTCGCCTCTTATTACTCATCCCTTTATAATTTAAATATAGATCAGCACACACCACAACCGGGGGTTAAGATAATAGATGATTTCCTGGCAAAGATGGAGTTACCAAAATTGGGGACTCTAGCTTTGCCAGGTCTCACAGCATCGATAACGGAGGAAGAATTAGCAAAAGCAATCAAAGCGCTCCCTAAGCACAAGGCCCCTGGCCCAGACGGCTTCTCTAATCAATACTATACAATGTTTCAGGAATACTTGATTCCATTTCTTTCCCGTACTCTTAATTCTTGTAAACTAAAAGGCGAGTTTCCGCCTTCTATGTTACTAGCCCATATTACCACATTACCCAAGCCAGGAAAACCCCCGACGCACTGCCCCAATTACCGACCCATATCACTTTTAAATGTGGATGTGAAATTATATGCCAAAATACTGGCCAATAGAATTCAGTCTCTACTGCCTAGTCTTTTGCACTATGATCAGGTAGGCTTTGTGCATGGACGCCAAGGCACTGATAACACCCGTAAAATAATTGACACAATTTCGATAATCAAAGACCGTAAGATTCCTAGTTTAATTTTGGCCATAGACGCCAAAAAGGCGTTTGACCGCCTCCATTGGCTTTACTTAAGAAAAGTTTTGAACAAATTTGGATTTCCCCCAGAGTACATACAGGCGATCTTTGCCCTTTACTCTGCACCATCGGCGAAGGTCACATATGCAGGGTTACAATCGAAGTCGTTTCCAATTACAAACGGATCCAGGCAGGGATGTCCATTATCCCCACTTTTATACGTATTAGCCTTAGAGCCATTAGCAGCACTGATTAGGAACCACCCCTTGATCTCAGGTATACCATACATGCTAGACCGTGAAATTAAACTGGGGCTATTCGCGGACGATATTATATTTTCCTTATCCCACCCTCAACGCACACTTCCACATCTCTTAGAGGTTATGGATGAGTTCAGTAAAGTATCATACCACAAAGTCAATGTGTCCAAGACACAGGCCTTACCGATAGGGGTGACCCCGAATATCTTACAATCTCTTCAAACTACATACTTGTTCGAATGGAGATTAGATAATATAACATACTTAGGGGTACGTATCACAAAAAATCCGGCCCATCTCATAAAACATAATCTTCTTACAATATGGAACACACTAAAACAAGACTTAATGGAGTGGTCGACCTTATTCCTCACATGGCTAGGAAGAATAGCGGCGATAAAAATGACTATTATGCCAAAACTACTTTACATATTTAGGGCTTTGCCAATAGCGATACCCAAGTCCGTTCTAAAAACTATACAATCGGACATATGTAAATTCATTCATGCCCACAAGCCCACTAGGATTGCCAACAAGTGGTTGATAGTGCCCCCAGGAAGGGGGGGACTGGGTGTTCCCTCTATAGAAAAATACTACCAAGCGGCGCGTATGGCCCAAGCACTAATGTCTCATTGCGCACCAGGTGAAATAGCATGGGTGGATGTGGAGGACTCGATCTGCCATCCCCATAGATTAATTGATGTTCTATGGACACAACATTGGAAACCATTTTCCTGTGGGATACCCAGTATCGACGTCTCGTTAAAAATTTGGAGACAGTATGCGTTAATAATTCCTGAAATGGCTAAACTTTCAATAGCCACCCCTATTTCAAGCCTAGAAAGATTAGTTACTGACCTACATATGAAGACGTGGCAACTTAAGGGTATTACTAATCTTGGCAACCTTTACACCCAACATAAGTTGAGTCCTATTTCTGACCTTAAAGCCCAATATGGTATAAGCGATAAAGATTGGTTAAAATATTTCCAGGTTCAACAGGTTCTAGCACATACCCCTCATATGCTTTCAATGCCAGGACACATCCCGCATAAACTTATTCTTACATGCGGTAAGATGCCCTGTGTAAAGAAAGGCCTCTCTATATGTTACCAAGTACTGCAAGTACCCTCTATGTTTGGATCTCTTCCTTATGCTCAGGCCTGGGAGAGAGAGTTGGGCACCCATCTATCTCCTACGGAATGGAAACAGGCACTTGATTTCCCACGCAAGATTTCACATAATGCAAATCATGCGGAACTTGTGAAGAAAATACTATTTAGATGGTACTATGTCCCAACCAGATTGGCAAAAATGTACGAAGGATTCTCAAACTTATGTTGGAGAGGTTGTAATAGACCAGGGACAATGTTACATATATGGTGGGAATGCCCGAAACTCAAAGTATATTGGTCTAATGTGTACATGTTAATAGACAATTTACTAAAGAAGAAAATAGTTAAGTCCCCATTACTGGCACTATTACATGTATTTCCCCAACGTATCACTAAGCCGAAGAGGGTGATTTTAGGACAGATATTGTTAGCTAGTAAAACATTATTGGGTAGGAATTGGAAAAGTACTACAGTCCCTACTAAAGAGGAACTATGCAATTTAACTGAGCATAATATACAAATGGAGAAAATGCATTACATAGTGAATGATAAAATGACTCAATATTGTGAGATTCTTGAGACCTGGGAAGATTGTTTGAATGATCATTAGAACCAATATCTATAATAGAATAAGAAATATGAAGTAGACAACACCTAGATACTTCAATACTTTTTTTCTTTTTTACTTTCCCTTCTATTTCTCTTTTCCCTATATTCTTTGAGTTTTATTATTTCTTATGTATAAACCCATTTCTGTTATTTATGTTATATTATGAATATATATCATCATAAGATTTTTTCTTTATTGATGACCCATTTCAGTGTATCATGTGAAATTCCAATAAAGCTTTAAAAACCAAAAAAAAAAAAAAAAATGGAAAAGAAAGAGATGGAGTGGTTACACAAAGGGCTCAAAAGTGGCAAAAATACAGTCTAAGCTTAGTAAATGGCCAACCACTGCAAAATAAACACATAGCATGAAAGAAAAGAAAATAAGGGGAAAAGGGTCCACAAATTATGCCTCTTGTATAACAATAAATCAGAGGACCTGCATCTGTGGTGGTATTGGGGGGAAAACCAAACAAATGTGGAAAGTAAAAAATAAAGAAAAATGTCCCAAACAGGGAGAGATCAACATAGATATAAAGAGAGAAAAGTAATTAAACCACAATTGAAAAAATAATATAAGTAGGTAGGTAGGTAGGTAGGTAGGTAGGTAGTCCATAAACTTTAACAGTTTAAAATAAACCCTTATAGATGCAGGGGTAGTCCTGGGGTATATCTTCTGAGGCTTGATCAGGCATGGGGCGACGCGCTCGGAGTCACACTGCGCCGAGGTTTCTCTGTGCAGACTGGCAGGCAGAGCGATCCCCTCTCACCTCCGTCTCTACCTGCAAGCGCGGTCTTTTTGTTTGTTTTTTAATTATTTTTTTTTTCAGTGCTGGGGGGCGGCATTAGGGTTAAATTTGCCGCCCTAGGCATCCGCCTAGGATGCCTCGCGGTAAATACAGCACTGCACTGGGGGGTGTATACAGGTACAGGGGTATATTGGATATTAGGGTTATTATGACGTCACTGGGGGTGTATACAGGTACAGGGGTATATAGGATATTAGGGTTATTATGATGTCACTGGGGGGTGTATACAGGTACAGGGGTATATTGGATATTAGGGTTATTATGAAGTCACTGGGGGTGTATACAGGTACAGGGGTATATAGGATATTAGGGTTATTATGATGTCACTGGGGGGTGTATACAGGTACAGGGGTATATAGGATATTAGGGTTATTATGACGTCACTGGGGGGTGTATACAGGTACAGGGGTATATTGGATATTAGGGTTATTATGACGTCACTGGGGGGTGTATACAGGTACAGGGGTATATAGGATATTAGGGTTATTATGACGTCACTGGGGGGTGTATACAGGTACAGGGGTATATAGGATATTAGGGTTATTATGACGTCACTGGGGGGTGTACAGGTACAGGGGTATATAGGATATTAGGGTTATTATGACGTCACTGGGGGGTGTATACAGGTACAGGGGTATATTGGATATTAGGGTTATTATGACGTCACTGGGGGGTGTATACAGGTAATAACCGGTATAAAGCACCGTCTGGTGCGAAACGCGTTAAGCGTTTGTCTTTTTGCCTGTCCTCTATCCCTCTGCCTGATGCCTTTTATATATTCTGGATCACAATAAAAGAAGATTCTTCTTTCATGCAACTCAATTTGGATTTATTTTATTTACCTACCGGATGATTACTGCTGACACACCCTGTTTGTTTCCTGCTTAATCCTGGGCCTTGAGTAGACCCTATTGTGTTCCAGCACCTGGAGGTAATATACTACTACACTCACTACCTATCCTATTTTGGGCTTTTTGAGCCGGTCAAAACTGTTTGGATTTGCTTATTATGATGTCACTGGGGGGTGTATACAGGTACAGGGGTATATAGGATATTAGGGTTATTATGATGTCACGGGGGGGTGTATACAGGTACAGGGGTATATAGGATATTAGGGTTATTATGACGTCACTGGGGGGTGTATACAGGTACAGGGGTATATAGGATATTAGGGTTATTATGATGTCACTGGGGGGTGTATACAGGTACAGGGGTATATAGGATATTAGGGTTATTATGACGTCACTGGGGGGTGTATACAGGTACAAGGTATATAGGATATTAGGGTTATTATGACGTCACTGGGGGGTGTATACAGGTACAGGGGTATATTGGATATTAGGGTTATTATGACGTCACTGGGGGGTGTATACAGGTACAGGGGTATATTGGATATTAGGGTTATTATGACGTCACTGGGGGGTGTATACAGGTACAGGGGTATATAGGATATTAGGGTTATTATGACGTCACTGGGGGGTGTATACAGGTACAGGGGTATATAGGATATTAGGGTTATTATGATGTCACTGGGGGGTGTATACAGGTACAAGGGTATATTGGATATTAGGGTTATTATGATGTCACTGGGGGGTGTATACAGGTACAGGGGTATATAGGATATTAGGGTTATTATGACGTCACTGGGGGGTGTATACAGGTACAGGGGTATATAGGATATTAGGGTTATTATGATGTCACTGGGGGGTGTATACAGGTACAGGGGTATATTGGATATTAGGGTTATTATGATGTCACTGGGGGGTGTATACAGGTACAGGGGTATATTGGATATTAGGGTTATTATGACGTCACTGGGGGGTGTATACAGGTACAGGGGTATATAGGATATTAGGGTTATTATGACGTCACTGGGGGTGTATACAGGTACAGGGGTATATAGGATATTAGGGTTATTATGACGTCACGGGGGGGTGTATACAGGTACAGGGGTATATTGGATATTAGGGTTATTATGACGTCACTGGGGGGTGTATACAGGTACAGGGGTATATAGGATATTAGGGTTATTATGATGTCACTGGGGGGTGTATACAGGTACAGGGGTATATTGGATATTAGGGTTATTATGATGTCACTGGGGGGTGTATACAGGTACAGGGGTATATAGGATATTAGGGTTATTATGATGTCACTGGGGGGTGTATACAGGTACAGGGGTATATTGGATATTAGGGTTATTATGATGTCACTGGGGGGTGTATACAGGTACAGGGGTATATAGGATATTAGGGTTATTATGATGTCACTGGGGGGTGTATACAGGTACAGGGGTATATAGGATATTAGGGTTATTATGCTGTCACTGGGGGGTGTATACAGGTACAGGGGTATATTGGATATTAGGGTTATTATGACGTCACTGGGGGTGTATACAGGTACAGGGGTATATAGGATATTAGGGTTATTATGCTGTCACTGGGGGTGTATACAGGTACAGGGGTATATTGGATATTAGGGTTATTATGCTGTCACTGGGGGGTGTATACAGGTACAGGGGTATATAGGATATTAGGGTTATTATGACGTCACTGGGGGGTGTATACAGGTACAGGGGTATATAGGATATTAGGGTTATTATGACGTCACTGGGGGGTGTATACAGGTACAGGGGTATATTGGATATTAGGGTTATTATGACGTCACTGGGGGGTGTATACAGGTACAGGGGTATATAGGATATTAGGGTTATTATGATGTCACGGGGGGTGTATACAGGTACAGGGGTATATAGGATATTAGGGTTATTATGATGTCACTGGGGGGTGTATACAGGTACAGGGGTATATAGGATATTAGGGTTATTATGACGTCACTGGGGGGTGTATACAGGTACAGGGGTATATAGGATATTAGGGTTATTATGACGTCACTGGGGGGTGTATACAGGTACAGGGGTATATAGGATATTAGGGTTATTATGACGTCACAGGGGGGTGTATACAGGTACAGGGGTATATTGGATATTAGGGTTATTATGACGTCACTGGGGGGTGTATACAGGTACAGGGGTATATTGGATATTAGGGTTATTATGACGTCACTGGGGGGTGTATACAGGTACAGGGGTATATAGGATATTAGGGTTATTATGATGTCACTGGGGGTGTATACAGGTACAGGGGTATATAGGATATTAGGGTTATTATGATGTCACTGGGGGTGTATACAGGTACAGGGGTATATAGGATATTAGGGTTATTATGATGTCACTGGGGGGTGTATACAGGTACAGGGGTATATAGGATATTAGGGTTATTATGACGTCACTGGGGGGTGTATACAGGTACAGGGGTATATTGGATATTAGGGTTATTATGACGTCACTGGGGGGTGTATACAGGTACAGGGGTATATAGGATATTAGGGTTATTATGACGTCACTGGGGGGTGTATACAGGTACAGGGGTATATTGGATATTAGGGTTATTATGACGTCACTGGGGGGTGTATACAGGTACAGGGGTATATTGGATATTAGGGTTATTATGATGTCACTGGGGGGTGTATACAGGTACAGGGGTATATAGGATATTAGGGTTATTATGATGTCATTGGGGGTGTATACAGGTACAGGGGTATATTGGATATTAGAGTTATTATGACGTCACTGGGGGTGTATACAGGTACAGGGGTATATTGGATATTAGGGTTATTATGATGTCATTGGGGGTGTATACAGGTACAGGGGTATATTGGATATTAGAGTTATTATGACGTCACTGGGGGTGTATACAGGTACAAGGTATATAGGATATTAGGGTTATTATGATGTCACTGGGGGGTGTATACAGGTACAGGGGTATATAGGATATTAGGGTTATTATGACGTCACTGGGGGGTGTATACAGGTACAGGGGTATATTGGATATTAGGGTTATTATGATGTCATTGGGGGTGTATACAGGTACAGGGGTATATTGGATATTAGAGTTATTATGACGTCACTGGGGGTGTATACAGGTACAAGGTATATAGGATATTAGGGTTATTATGATGTCACTGGGGGGGGGGTGTATACAGGTACAGGGGTATATAGGATATTAGGGTTATTATGATGTCACTGGGGGGTGTATACAGGTACAGGGGTATATTGGATATTAGGGTTATTATGACGTCACTGGGGGGTGTATACAGGTACAGGGGTATATTGGATATTAGGGTTATTATGATGTCACTGGGGGGTGTATACAGGTACAGGGGTATATAGGATATTAGGGTTATTATGACGTCACTGGGGGGTGTATACAGGTACAGGGGTATATTGGATATTAGGGTTATTATGACGTCACTGGGGGGTGTATACAGGTACAAGGTATATAGGATATTAGGGTTATTATGACGTCACTGGGGGGTGTATACAGGTACAGGGGTATATAGGATATTAGGGTTATTATGACGTCACAGGGGGGTGTATACAGGTACAGGGGTATATAGGATATTAGGGTTATTATGACGTCACAGGGGGGTGTATACAGGTACAGGGGTATATTGGATATTAGGGTTATTATGACGTCACTGGGGGGTGTATACAGGTACAGGGGTATATTGGATATTAGGGTTATTATGACGTCACTGGGGGGTGTATACAGGTACAGGGGTATATTGGATATTAGGGTTATTATGATGTCACTGGGGGGTGTATACAGGTACAGGGGTATATAGGATATTAGGGTTATTATGATGTCACTGGGGGGTGTATACAGGTACAGGGGTATATTGGATATTAGGGTTATTATGACGTCACTGGGGGGTGTATACAGGTACAGGGGTATATTGGATATTAGGGTTATTATGACGTCACTGGGGGGTGTATACAGGTACAGGGGTATATAGGATATTAGGGTTATTATGATGTCACTGGGGGGTGTATACAGGTACAGGGGTATATAGGATATTAGGGTTATTATGACGTCACTGGGGGGTGTATACAGGTACAGGGGTATATAGGATATTAGGGTTATTATGATGTCACTGGGGGGTGTATACAGGTACAGGGGTATATTGGATATTAGGGTTATTATGATGTCACTGGGGGGTGTATACAGGTACAGGGGTATATTGGATATTAGGGTTATTATGCTGTCACTGGGGGGTGTATACAGGTACAGGGGTATATAGGATATTAGGGTTATTATGACGTCACTGGGGGGTGTATACAGGTACAGGGGTATATTGGATATTAGGGTTATTATGATGTCACTGGGGGGTGTATACAGGTACAGGGGTATATTGGATATTAGGGTTATTATGATGTCACTGGGGGGTGTATACAGGTACAGGGGTATATAGGATATTAGGGTTATTATGACGTCACTGGGGGTGTATACAGGTACAGGGGTATATAGGATATTAGGGTTATTATGACGTCACTGGGGGTGTATACAGGTACAGGGGTATATAGGATATTAGGGTTATTATGACGTCACTGGGGGGTGTATACAGGTACAGGGGTATATTGGATATTAGGGTTATTATGACGTCACTGGGGGGTGTATACAGGTACAAGGGTATATTGGATATTAGGGTTATTATGACGTCACTGGGGGGTGTATACAGGTACAGGGGTATATAGGATATTAGGGTTATTATGATGTCACGGGGGGGTGTATACAGGTACAGGGGTATATAGGATATTAGGGTTATTATGATGTCACTGGGGGGTGTATACAGGTACAGGGGTATATTGGATATTAGGGTTATTATGACGTCACTGGGGGGTGTATACAGGTACAGGGGTATATTGGATATTAGGGTTATTATGACGTCACTGGGGGGTGTATACAGGTACAGGGGTATATAGGATATTAGGGTTATTATGACGTCACTGGGGGGTGTATACAGGTACAGGGGTATATAGGATATTAGGGTTATTATGATGTCACTGGGGGGTGTATACAGGTACAGGGGTATATAGGATATTAGGGTTATTATGACGTCACTGGGGGTGTATACAGGTACAGGGGTATATTGGATATTAGGGTTATTATGATGTCACTGGGGGTGTATACAGGTACAGGGGTATATAGGATATTAGGGTTATTATGATGTCACTGGGGGGTGTATACAGGTACAGGGGTATATTGGATATTAGGGTTATTATGACGTCACTGGGGGGTGTATACAGGTACAGGGGTATATAGGATATTAGGGTTATTATGCTGTCACTGGGGGGTGTATACAGGTACAGGGGTATATAGGATATTAGGGTTATTATGACGTCACAGGGGGGTGTATACAGGTACAGGGGTATATTGGATATTAGGGTTATTATGACGTCACTGGGGGGTGTATACAGGTACAGGGGTATATAGGATATTAGGGTTATTATGATGTCACTGGGGGTGTATACAGGTACAGGGGTATATTGGATATTAGGGTTATTATGACGTCACTGGGGGGTGTATACAGGTACAGGGGTATATAGGATATTAGGGTTATTATGATGTCACTGGGGGTGTATACAGGTACAGGGGTATATAGGATATTAGGGTTATTATGATGTCACTGGGGGGTGTATACAGGTACAGGGGTATATTGGATATTAGGGTTATTATGACGTCACTGGGGGGTGTATACAGGTACAGGGGTATATTGGATATTAGGGTTATTATGACGTCACTGGGGGGTGTATACAGGTACAGGGGTATATTGGATATTAGGGTTATTATGATGTCACTGGGGGGTGTATACAGGTACAGGGGTATATAGGATATTAGGGTTATTATGACGTCACTGGGGGTGTATACAGGTACAGGGGTATATAGGATATTAGGGTTATTATGATGTCACTGGGGGGTGTATACAGGTACAGGGGTATATTGGATATTAGGGTTATTATGACGTCACTGGGGGTGTATACAGGTACAGGGGTATATTGGATATTAGGGTTATTATGACGTCACTGGGGGTGTATACAGGTACAGGGGTATATAGGATATTAGGGTTATTATGATGTCACTGGGGGCTGTATACAGGTACAGGGGTATATTGGATATTAGGGTTATTATGATGTCACTGGGGGGTGTATACAGGTACAGGGGTATATTGGATATTAGGGTTATTATGACGTCACTGGGGGGTGTATACAGGTACAGGGGTATATTGGATATTAGGGTTATTATGACGTCACTGGGGGGTGTATACAGGTACAGGGGTATATTGGATATTAGGGTTATTATGATGTCACTGGGGGGTGTATACAGGTACAGGGGTATATTGGATATTAGGGTTATTATGATGTCACTGGGGGGTGTATACAGGTACAGGGGTATATTGGATATTAGGGTTATTATGACGTCACTGGGGGGTGTATACAGGTACAGGGGTATATTGGATATTAGGGTTATTATGACGTCACTGGGGGGTGTATACAGGTACAGGGGTATATTGGATATTAGGGTTATTATGATGTCACTGGGGGGTGTATACAGGTACAGGGGTATATTGGATATTAGGGTTATTATGACGTCACTGGGGGGTGTATACAGGTACAGGGGTATATAGGATATTAGGGTTATTATGACGTCACTGGGGGGTGTATACAGGTACAGGGGTATATTGGATATTAGGGTTATTATGCTGTCACTGGGGGGTGTATACAGGTACAGGGGTATATAGGATATTAGGGTTATTATGATGTCACTGGGGGGTGTATACAGGTACAGGGGTATATAGGATATTAGGGTTATTATGACGTCACTGGGGGGTGTATACAGGTACAGGGGTATATTGGATATTAGGGTTATTATGACGTCACTGGGGGGTGTATACAGGTACAAGGTATATAGGATATTAGGGTTATTATGACGTCACTGGGGGGTGTATACAGGTACAGGGGTATATAGGATATTAGGGTTATTATGACGTCACTGGGGGGTGTATACAGGTACAGGGGTATATTGGATATTAGGGTTATTATGATGTCACGGGGGGGTGTATACAGGTACAGGGGTATATAGGATATTAGGGTTATTATGACGTCACTGGGGGGTGTATACAGGTACAGGGGTATATAGGATATTAGGGTTATTATGACGTCACAGGGGGGTGTATACAGGTACAGGGGTATATAGGATATTAGGGTTATTATGACGTCACAGGGGGGTGTATACAGGTACAGGGGTATATAGGATATTAGGGTTATTATGACGTCACTGGGGGGTGTATACAGGTACAGGGGTATATTGGATATTAGGGTTATTATGACGTCACTGGGGGGTGTATACAGGTACAGGGGTATATAGGATATTAGGGTTATTATGACGTCACTGGGGGGTGTATACAGGTACAGGGGTATATAGGATATTAGGGTTATTATGACGTCACTGGGGGGTGTATACAGGTACAGGGGTATATTGGATATTAGGGTTATTATGACGTCACTGGGGGGTGTATACAGGTACAGGGGTATATTGGATATTAGGGTTATTATGACGTCACTGGGGGGTGTATACAGGTACAGGGGTATATAGGATATTAGGGTTATTATGATGTCACTGGGGGTGTATACAGGTACAGGGGTATATAGGATATTAGGGTTATTATGATGTCACTGGGGGGTGTATACAGGTACAGGGGTATATTGGATATTAGGGTTATTATGACGTCACTGGGGGGTGTATACAGGTACAGGGGTATATTGGATATTAGGGTTATTATGACGTCACTGGGGGGTGTATACAGGTACAGGGGTATATAGGATATTAGGGTTATTATGCTGTCACGGGGGGGTGTATACAGGTACAGGGGTATATAGGATATTAGGGTTATTATGACGTCACTGGGGGGTGTATACAGGTACAGGGGTATATTGGATATTAGGGTTATTATGACGTCACTGGGGGGTGTATACAGGTACAGGGGTATATTGGATATTAGGGTTATTATGACGTCACTGGGGGGTGTATACAGGTACAGGGGTATATTGGATATTAGGGTTATTATGACGTCACTGGGGGGTGTATACAGGTACAGGGGTATATTGGATATTAGGGTTATTATGACGTCACTGGGGGGTGTATACAGGTACAGGGGTATATAGGATATTAGGGTTATTATGATGTCACTGGGGGGTGTATACAGGTACAGGGGTATATAGGATATTAGGGTTATTATGACGTCACTGGGGGTGTATACAGGTACAGGGGTATATAGGATATTAGGGTTATTATGATGTCACTGGGGGGTGTATACAGGTACAGGGGTATATAGGATATTAGGGTTATTATGACGTCACTGGGGGGTGTATACAGGTACAGGGGTATATAGGATATTAGGGTTATTATGATGTCACTGGGGGGTGTATACAGGTACAGGGGTATATAGGATATTAGGGTTATTATGACGTCACTGGGGGGTGTATACAGGTACAGGGGTATATTGGATATTAGGGTTATTATGATGTCACTTGGGGGTGTATACAGGTACAGGGGTATATAGGATATTAGGGTTATTATGACGTCACTGGGGGGTGTATACAGGTACAAGGTATATAGGATATTAGGGTTATTATGACGTCACTGGGGGTGTATACAGGTACAGGGGTATATTGGATATTAGGGTTATTATGATGTCACTGGGGGGTGTATACAGGTACAGGGGTATATTGGATATTAGGGTTATTATGACGTCACTGGGGGGTGTATACAGGTACAGGGGTATATAGGATATTAGGGTTATTATGACGTCACTGGGGGTGTATACAGGTACAGGGGTATATTGGATATTAGGGTTATTATGATGTCACTGGGGGGTGTATACAGGTACAGGGGTATATAGGATATTAGGGTTATTATGACGTCACTGGGGGTGTATACAGGTACAGGGGTATATTGGATATTAGGGTTATTATGATGTCACTGGGGGGTGTATACAGGTACAGGGGTATATAGGATATTAGGGTTATTATGCTGTCACTGGGGGGTGTATACAGGTACAGGGGTATATTGGATATTAGGGTTATTATGACGTCACTGGGGGGTGTATACAGGTACAGGGGTATATAGGATATTAGGGTTATTATGACGTCACTGGGGGTGTATACAGGTACAGGGGTATATTGGATATTAGGGTTATTATGATGTCACTGGGGGCTGTATACAGGTACAGGGGTATATTGGATATTAGGGTTATTATGATGTCACTGGGGGGTGTATACAGGTACAGGGGTATATTGGATATTAGGGTTATTATGACGTCACTGGGGGGTGTATACAGGTACAGGGGTATATTGGATATTAGGGTTATTATGACGTCACTGGGGGGTGTATACAGGTACAGGGGTATATTGGATATTAGGGTTATTATGCTGTCACTGGGGGTGTATACAGGTACAGGGGTATATTGGATATTAGGGTTATTATGATGTCACTGGGGGGTGTATACAGGTACAGGGGTATATAGGATATTAGGGTTATTATGACGTCACTGGGGGTGTATACAGGTACAGGGGTATATAGGATATTAGGGTTATTATGACGTCACTGGGGGGTGTATACAGGTACAAGGTATATAGGATATTAGGGTTATTATGACGTCACTGGGGGTGTATACAGGTACAGGGGTATATAGGATATTAGGGTTATTATGATGTCACTGGGGGGTGTATACAGGTACAGGGGTATATTGGATATTAGGGTTATTATGATGTCACTGGGGGGTGTATACAGGTACAGGGGTATATAGGATATTAGGGTTATTATGACGTCACTGGGGGGTGTATACAGGTACAGGGGTATATTGGATATTAGGGTTATTATGATGTCACTGGGGGGTGTATACAGGTACAGGGGTATATTGGATATTAGGGTTATTATGCTGTCACTGGGGGGTGTATACAGGTACAGGGGTATATTGGATATTAGGGTTATTATGACGTCACTGGGGGGTGTATACAGGTACAAGGTATATAGGATATTAGGGTTATTATGCTGTCACTGGGGGGTGTATACAGGTACAGGGGTATATAGGATATTAGGGTTATTATGACGTCACTGGGGGTGTATACAGGTACAGGGGTATATAGGATATTAGGGTTATTATGACGTCACTGGGGGGTGTATACAGGTACAGGGGTATATAGGATATTAGGGTTATTATGACGTCACTGGGGGGTGTATACAGGTACAGGGGTATATTGGATATTAGGGTTATTATGACGTCACTGGGGGGTGTATACAGGTACAGGGGTATATAGGATATTAGGGTTATTATGACGTCACTGGGGGTGTATACAGGTACAGGGGTATATAGGATATTAGGGTTATTATGACGTCACTGGGGGTGTATACAGGTACAGGGGTATATAGGATATTAGGGTTATTATGACGTCACTGGGGGGTGTATACAGGTACAGGGGTATATTGGATATTAGGGTTATTATGACGTCACTGGGGGGTGTACAGGTACAGGGGTATATAGGATATTAGGGTTATTATGACGTCATTGGGGGTGTATACAGGTACAGGGGTATATAGGATATTAGGGTTATTATGATGTCACTGGGGGGTGTATACAGGTACAGGGGTATATTGGATATTAGGGTTATTATGATGTCACTGGGGGGTGTATACAGGTACAGGGGTATATAGGATATTAGGGTTATTATGACGTCACTGGGGGTGTATACAGGTAAAGGGGTATATAGGATATTAGGGTTATTATGATGTCACTGGGGGGTGTATACAGGTACAGGGGTATATAGGATATTAGGGTTATTATGACGTCACTGGGGGGTGTATACAGGTACAGGGGTATATAGGATATTAGGGTTATTATGACGTCACTGGGGGGTGTATACAGGTACAGGGGTATATAGGATATTAGGGTTATTATGATGTCACTGGGGGGTGTATACAGGTACAGGGGTATATAGGATATTAGGGTTATTATGATGTCACTGGGGGGTGTATACAGGTACAGGGGTATATAGGATATTAGGGTTATTATGACGTCACTGGGGGGTGTATACAGGTACAGGGGTATATTGGATATTAGGGTTATTATGATGTCACTGGGGGGTGTATACAGGTACAGGGGTATATAGGATATTAGGGTTATTATGCTGTCACTGGGGGGTGTATACAGGTACAGGGGTATATTGGATATTAGGGTTATTATGACGTCACAGGGGGGTGTATACAGGTACAAGGTATATAGGATATTAGGGTTATTATGATGTCACTGGGGGGTGTATACAGGTACAGGGGTATATAGGATATTAGGGTTATTATGCTGTCACTGGGGGGTGTATACAGGTACAGGGGTATATTGGATATTAGGGTTATTATGACGTCACAGGGGGGTGTATACAGGTACAAGGTATATAGGATATTAGGGTTATTATGATGTCACTGGGGGGTGTATACAGGTACAGGGGTATATTGGATATTAGGGTTATTATGATGTCACTGGGGGGTGTATACAGGTACAGGGGTATATTGGATATTAGGGTTATTATGACGTCACTGGGGGGTGTATACAGGTACAGGGGTATATTGGATATTAGGGTTATTATGACGTCACAGGGGGGTGTATACAGGTACAGGGGTATATAGGATATTAGGGTTATTATGATGTCACTGGGGGGTGTATACAGGTACAGGGGTATATAGGATATTAGGGTTATTATGATGTCACTGGGGGGTGTATACAGGTACAGGGGTATATTGGATATTAGGGTTATTATGACGTCACTGGGGGGTGTATACAGGTACAGGGGTATATAGGATATTAGGGTTATTATGACGTCACTGGGGGGTGTATACAGGTACAGGGGTATATTGGATATTAGGGTTATTATGATGTCACTGGGGGTGTATACAGGTACAGGGGTATATAGGATATTAGGGTTATTATGACGTCACTGGGGGGTGTATACAGGTACAGGGGTATATTGGATATTAGGGTTATTATGATGTCACTGGGGGGTGTATACAGGTACAGGGGTATATAGGATATTAGGGTTATTATGACGTCACTGGGGGGTGTATACAGGTACAGGGGTATATTGGATATTAGGGTTATTATGCTGTCACTGGGGGGTGTATACAGGTACAAGGGTATATAGGATATTAGGGTTATTATGATGTCACTGGGGGTGTATACAGGTACAGGGGTATATAGGATATTAGGGTTATTATGATGTCACTGGGGGGTGTATACAGGTACAGGGGTATATAGGATATTAGGGTTATTATGACGTCACGGGGGGTGTATACAGGTACAGGGGTATATTGGATATTAGGGTTATTATGATGTCACTGGGGGGTGTATACAGGTACAGGGGTATATAGGATATTAGGGTTATTATGACGTCACTGGGGGGTGTATACAGGTACAGGGGTATATTGGATATTAGGGTTATTATGACGTCACTGGGGGGTGTATACAGGTACAGGGGTATATAGGATATTAGGGTTATTATGATGTCACTGGGGGGTGTATACAGGTACAAGGGTATATTGGATATTAGGGTTATTATGACGTCACTGGGGGGTGTATACAGGTACAGGGGTATATTGGATATTAGGGTTATTATGATGTCACTGGGGGGTGTATACAGGTACAGGGGTATATAGGATATTAGGGTTATTATGATGTCACTGGGGGGTGTATACAGGTACAGGGGTATATAGGATATTAGGGTTATTATGACGTCACTGGGGGGTGTATACAGGTACAGGGGTATATAGGATATTAGGGTTATTATGATGTCACTGGGGGGTGTATACAGGTACAGGGGTATATAGGATATTAGGGTTATTATGACGTCACTGGGGGGTGTATACAGGTACAGGGGTATATTGGATATTAGGGTTATTATGATGTCACTGGGGGGTGTATACAGGTACAGGGGTATATAGGATATTAGGGTTATTATGACGTCACTGGGGGGTGTATACAGGTACAAGGGTATATAGGATATTAGGGTTATTATGATGTCACTGGGGGGTGTATACAGGTACAGGGGTATATAGGATATTAGGGTTATTATGACGTCACTGGGGGGTGTATACAGGTACAGGGGTATATTGGATATTAGGGTTATTATGATGTCACTGGGGGGTGTATACAGGTACAGGGGTATATTGGATATTAGGGTTATTATGATGTCACTGGGGGGTGTATACAGGTACAGGGGTATATAGGATATTAGGGTTATTATGACGTCACTGGGGGGTGTATACAGGTACAAGGTATATAGGATATTAGGGTTATTATGACGTCACTGGGGGTGTATACAGGTACAGGGGTATATTGGATATTAGGGTTATTATGACGTCACTGGGGGGTGTATACAGGTACAGGGGTATATTGGATATTAGGGTTATTATGATGTCACTGGGGGGTGTATACAGGTACAGGGGTATATAGGATATTAGGGTTATTATGATGTCACTGGGGGGTGTATACAGGTACAGGGGTATATTGGATATTAGGGTTATTATGATGTCACTGGGGGGTGTATACAGGTACAGGGGTATATTGGATATTAGGGTTATTATGCTGTCACTGGGGGTGTATACAGGTACAGGGGTATATTGGATATTAGGGTTATTATGCTGTCACTGGGGGTGTATACAGGTACAGGGGTATATAGGATATTAGGGTTATTATGACGTCACTGGGGGGTGTATACAGGTACAGGGGTATATTGGATATTAGGGTTATTTCGATGTCATTGGGGGTGTATACAGGTACAGGGGTATATAGGATATTAGGGTTATTATGATGTCACTTGGGGGTGTATACAGGTACAGGGGTATTTTGGATATTAGGGTTATTATGATGTCACTGGGGGGTGTATACAGGTACAGGGGTATATATTAGGGTTATTATGACGTCACTGGGGGCTGTATACAGGTACAGGGGTATATTGGATATTAGGGTTATTATGACGTCACTGGGGGGTGTATACAGGTACAGGGGTATATTGGATATTAGGGTTATTATGACGTCACTGGGGGTGTATACAGGTACAGGGGTATATTGGATATTAGGGTTATTATGACGTCACTGGGGGTGTATACAGGTACAGGGGTATATAGGATATTAGGGTTATTATGACGTCACTGGGGGTGTATACAGGTACAGGGGTATATTGGATATTAGGGTTATTATGACGTCACTGGGGGGTGTATACAGGTACAGGGGTATATTGGATATTAGGGTTATTATGATGTCACTGGGGGGTGTATACAGGTACAGGGGTATATTGGATATTAGGGTTATTATGATGTCACTGGGGGGTGTATACAGGTACAGGGGTATATAGGATATTAGGGTTATTATGATGTCACGGGGGGTGTATACAGGTACAGGGGTATATTGGATATTAGGGTTATTATGATGTCACTGGGGGGTGTATACAGGTACAGGGGTATATAGGATATTAGGGTTATTATGATGTCACGGGGGGTGTATACAGGTACAGGGGTATATTGGATATTAGGGTTATTATGACGTCACTGGGGGGTGTATACAGGTACAGGGGTATATAGGATATTAGGGTTATTATGACGTCACTGGGGGGTGTATACAGGTACAGGGGTATATAGGATATTAGGGTTATTATGATGTCACTGGGGGGTGTATACAGGTACAGGGGTATATAGGATATTAGGGTTATTATGACGTCACTGGGGGGTGTATACAGGTACAGGGGTATATTGGATATTAGGGTTATTATGACGTCACTGGGGGGTGTATACAGGTACAGGGGTATATAGGATATTAGGGTTATTATGACGTCACTGGGGGTGTATACAGGTACAGGGGTATATAGGATATTAGGGTTATTATGACGTCACTGGGGGGTGTATACAGGTACAGGGGTATATAGGATATTAGGGTTATTATGACGTCACTGGGGGTGTATACAGGTACAGGGTATATAGGATATTAGGGTTATTATGACGTCACTGGGGGGTGTATACAGGTACAGGGGTATATAGGATATTAGGGTTATTATGATGTCACTGGGGGGTGTATACAGGTACAGGGGTATATTGGATATTAGGGTTATTATGCTGTCACTGGGGGTGTATACAGGTACAGGGGTATATTGGATATTAGGGTTATTATGATGTCACGGGGGGGTGTATACAGGTACAGGGGTATATAGGATATTAGGGTTATTATGATGTCACTGGGGGGTGTATACAGGTACAGGGGTATATTGGATATTAGGGTTATTATGACGTCACGGGGGGGGTGTATACAGGTACAGGGGTATATAGGATATTAGGGTTATTATGACGTCACGGGGGGGTGTATACAGGTACAGGGGTATATTGGATATTAGGGTTATTATGACGTCACGGGGGGGGGTGTATACAGGTACAGGGGTATATAGGATATTAGGGTTATTATGACGTCACTGGGGGGTGTATACAGGTACAGGGGTATATTGGATATTAGGGTTATTATGACGTCACTGGGGGGTGTATACAGGTACAGGGGTATATTGGATATTAGGGTTATTATGATGTCACTGGGGGTGTATACAGGTACAGGGGTATATAGGATATTAGGGTTATTATGACGTCACTGGGGGTGTATACAGGTACAGGGGTATATAGGATATTAGGGTTATTATGATGTCACTGGGGGGTGTATACAGGTACAGGGGTATATTGGATATTAGGGTTATTATGCTGTCACTGGGGGTGTATACAGGTACAGGGGTATATTGGATATTAGGGTTATTATGACGTCACTGGGGGGTGTATACAGGTACAGGGGTATATAGGATATTAGGGTTATTATGATGTCACTGGGGGGTGTATACAGGTACAGGGGTATATAGGATATTAGGGTTATTATGACGTCACTGGGGGTGTATACAGGTACAGGGGTATATTGGATATTAGGGTTATTATGATGTCACTGGGGGGTGTATACAGGTACAGGGGTATATAGGATATTAGGGTTATTATGACGTCACTGGGGGGTGTATACAGGTACAGGGGTATATAGGATATTAGGGTTATTATGACGTCACTGGGGGGTGTATACAGGTACAGGGGTATATTGGATATTAGGGTTATTATGACGTCACTGGGGGGTGTATACAGGTACAGGGGTATATTGGATATTAGGGTTATTATGACGTCACTGGGGGTGTATACAGGTACAGGGGTATATAGGATATTAGGGTTATTATGATGTCACTGGGGGGTGTATACAGGTACAGGGGTATATAGGATATTAGGGTTATTATGACGTCACTGGGGGGTGTATACAGGTACAGGGGTATATTGGATATTAGGGTTATTATGACGTCACTGGGGGGTGTATACAGGTACAGGGGTATATAGGATATTAGGGTTATTATGACGTCACTGGGGGGTGTATACAGGTACAGGGGTATATTGGATATTAGGGTTATTATGCTGTCACTGGGGGGTGTATACAGGTACAGGGGTATATAGGATATTAGGGTTATTATGATGTCACTGGGGGGTGTATACAGGTACAGGGGTATATAGGATATTAGGGTTATTATGACGTCACTGGGGGGTGTATACAGGTACAGGGGTATATAGGATATTAGGGTTATTATGACGTCACTGGGGGTGTATACAGGTACAGGGGTATATAGGATATTAGGGTTATTATGACGTCACTGGGGGCTGTATACAGGGGTATATAGGATATTAGGGTTATTATGATGTCACGGGGGGTGTATACAGGTACAGGGGTATATAGGATATTAGGGTTATTATGCTGTCACTGGGGGTGTATACAGGTACAGGGGTATATAGGATATTAGGGTTATTATGATGTCACTGGGGGGTGTATACAGGTACAGGGGTATATAGGATATTAGGGTTATTATGACGTCACTGGGGGTGTATACAGGTACAGGGGTATATAGGATATTAGGGTTATTATGACGTCACTGGGGGGTGTATACAGGTACAGGGGTATATTGGATATTAGGGTTATTATGACGTCACTGGGGGGTGTATACAGGTACAGGGGTATATTGGATATTAGGGTTATTATGATGTCACTGGGGGGTGTATACAGGTACAGGGGTATATAGGATATTAGGGTTATTATGATGTCACTGGGGGTGTATACAGGTACAGGGGTATATAGGATATTAGGGTTATTATGACGTCACTGGGGGGTGTATACAGGTACAGGGGTATATAGGATATTAGGGTTATTATGATGTCACTGGGGGTGTATACAGGTACAGGGGTATATTGGATATTAGGGTTATTATGACGTCACTGGGGGGTGTATACAGGTACAGGGGTATATTGGATATTAGGGTTATTATGATGTCACTGGGGGGTGTATACAGGTACAGGGGTATATAGGATATTAGGGTTATTATGATGTCACTGGGGGGTGTATACAGGTACAGGGGTATATAGGATATTAGGGTTATTATGACGTCACTGGGGGTGTATACAGGTACAGGGGTATATAGGATATTAGGGTTATTATGACGTCACTGGGGGGTGTATACAGGTACAGGGGTATATTGGATATTAGGGTTATTATGATGTCACTGGGGGGTGTATACAGGTACAGGGGTATATAGGATATTAGGGTTATTATGATGTCACTGGGGGGTGTATACAGGTACAGGGGTATATAGGATATTAGGGTTATTATGATGTCACTGGGGGGTGTATACAGGTACAGGGGTATATAGGATATTAGGGTTATTATGACGTCACTGGGGGGTGTATACAGGTACAGGGGTATATTGGATATTAGGGTTATTATGACGTCACTGGGGGGTGTATACAGGTACAGGGGTATATAGGATATTAGGGTTATTATGATGTCACTGGGGGGTGTATACAGGTACAGGGGTATATAGGATATTAGGGTTATTATGACGTCACTGGGGGGTGTATACAGGTACAGGGGTATATTGGATATTAGGGTTATTATGATGTCACTGGGGGGTGTATACAGGTACAGGGGTATATTGGATATTAGGGTTATTATGCTGTCACTGGGGGGTGTATACAGGTACAGGGGTATATTGGATATTAGGGTTATTATGATGTCACTGGGGGGTGTATACAGGTACAGGGGTATATAGGATATTAGGGTTATTATGCTGTCACTGGGGGTGTATACAGGTACAGGGGTATATAGGATATTAGGGTTATTATGACGTCACTGGGGGGTGTATACAGGTACAGGGGTATATAGGATATTAGGGTTATTATGACGTCACTGGGGGGTGTATACAGGTACAGGGGTATATTGGATATTAGGGTTATTATGACGTCACTGGGGGGTGTATACAGGTACAGGGGTATATTGGATATTAGGGTTATTATGATGTCACTGGGGGGTGTATACAGGTACAGGGGTATATTGGATATTAGGGTTATTATGATGTCACTGGGGGGTGTATACAGGTACAGGGGTATATTGGATATTAGGGTTATTATGACGTCACGGGGGGGTGTATACAGGTACAGGGGTATATTGGATATTAGGGTTATTATGACGTCACGGGGGGGTGTATACAGGTACAGGGGTATATTGGATATTAGGGTTATTATGATGTCACTGGGGGGTGTATACAGGTACAGGGGTATATTGGATATTAGGGTTATTATGACGTCACTGGGGGTGTATACAGGTACAGGGGTATATAGGATATTAGGGTTATTATGCTGTCACTGGGGGGTGTATACAGGTACAGGGGTATATTGGATATTAGGGTTATTATGATGTCACTGGGGGGTGTATACAGGTACAGGGGTATATAGGATATTAGGGTTATTATGACGTCACTGGGGGGTGTATACAGGTACAGGGGTATATAGGATATTAGGGTTATTATGACGTCACTGGGGGGTGTATACAGGTACAGGGGTATATTGGATATTAGGGTTATTATGACGTCACTGGGGGGTGTATACAGGTACAGGGGTATATAGGATATTAGGGTTATTATGATGTCACTGGGGGGTGTATACAGGTACAGGGGTATATTGGATATTAGGGTTATTATGACGTCACTGGGGGTGTATACAGGTACAGGGGTATATTGGATATTAGGGTTATTATGATGTCACTGGGGGGTGTATACAGGTACAGGGGTATATTGGATATTAGGGTTATTATGACGTCACTGGGGGGTGTATACAGGTACAGGGGTATATAGGATATTAGGGTTATTATGACGTCACTGGGGGGTGTATACAGGTACAGGGGTATATTGGATATTAGGGTTATTATGACGTCACTGGGGGGTGTATACAGGTACAGGGGTATATAGGATATTAGGGTTATTATGATGTCACTGGGGGTGTATACAGGTACAGGGGTATATAGGATATTAGGGTTATTATGCTGTCACTGGGGGGTGTATACAGGTACAGGGGTATATAGGATATTAGGGTTATTATGACGTCACTGGGGGGTGTATACAGGTACAGGGGTATATAGGATATTAGGGTTATTATGCTGTCACTGGGGGGTGTATACAGGTACAGGGGTATATTGGATATTAGGGTTATTATGACGTCACTGGGGGGTGTATACAGGTACAGGGGTATATAGGATATTAGGGTTATTATGCTGTCACTGGGGGGTGTATACAGGTACAGGGGTATATAGGATATTAGGGTTATTATGATGTCACTGGGGGTGTATACAGGTACAGGGGTATATTGGATATTAGGGTTATTATGACGTCACTGGGGGGTGTATACAGGTACAGGGGTATATTGGATATTAGGGTTATTATGACGTCACTGGGGGGTGTATACAGGTACAAGGGTATATTGGATATTAGGGTTATTATGATGTCACTGGGGGTGTATACAGGTACAGGGGTATATAGGATATTAGGGTTATTATGATGTCACTGGGGGGTGTATACAGGTACAGGGGTATATTGGATATTAGGGTTATTATGACGTCACTGGGGGGTGTATACAGGTACAGGGGTATATTGGATATTAGGGTTATTATGATGTCACTGGGGGGTGTATACAGGTACAGGGGTATATAGGATATTAGGGTTATTATGACGTCACTGGGGGTGTATACAGGTACAGGGGTATATAGGATATTAGGGTTATTATGATGTCACTGGGGGTGTATACAGGTACAGGGGTATATAGGATATTAGGGTTATTATGACGTCACTGGGGGTGTATACAGGTACAGGGGTATATAGGATATTAGGGTTATTATGATGTCACTGGGGGGTGTATACAGGTACAGGGGTATATAGGATATTAGGGTTATTATGACGTCACTGGGGGGTGTATACAGGTACAGGGGTATATTGGATATTAGGGTTATTATGACGTCACTGGGGGGTGTATACAGGTACAGGGGTATATAGGATATTAGGGTTATTATGATGTCACTGGGGGGTGTATACAGGTACAGGGGTATATAGGATATTAGGGTTATTATGACGTCACTGGGGGGTGTATACAGGTACAGGGGTATATTGGATATTAGGGTTATTATGACGTCACTGGGGGGTGTATACAGGTACAGGGGTATATTGGATATTAGGGTTATTATGATGTCACGGGGGGTGTATACAGGTACAGGGGTATATAGGATATTAGGGTTATTATGACGTCACTGGGGGGTGTATACAGGTACAGGGGTATATAGGATATTAGGGTTATTATGACGTCACTGGGGGGTGTATACAGGTACAGGGGTATATTGGATATTAGGGTTATTATGACGTCACTGGGGGGTGTATACAGGTACAGGGGTATATTGGATATTAGGGTTATTATGACGTCACTGGGGGGTGTATACAGGTACAGGGGTATATTGGATATTAGGGTTATTATGACGTCACTGGGGGGGTGTATACAGGTACAGGGGTATATAGGATATTAGGGTTATTATGATGTCACTGGGGGGTGTATACAGGTACAGGGGTATATTGGATATTAGGGTTATTATGACGTCACTGGGGGGTGTATACAGGTACAGGGGTATATTGGATATTAGGGTTATTATGACGTCACTGGGGGGTGTATACAGGTACAGGGGTATATTGGATATTAGGGTTATTATGACGTCACTGGGGGGTGTATACAGGTACAGGGGTATATTGGATATTAGGGTTATTATGACGTCACTGGGGGGTGTATACAGGTACAGGGGTATATAGGATATTAGGGTTATTATGACGTCACTGGGGGTGTATACAGGTACAGGGGTATATTGGATATTAGGGTTATTATGACGTCACTGGGGGGTGTATACAGGTACAGGGGTATATTGGATATTAGGGTTATTATGATGTCACTGGGGGGTGTATACAGGTACAGGGGTATATAGGATATTAGGGTTATTATGACGTCACTGGGGGGTGTATACAGGTACAGGGGTATATTGGATATTAGGGTTATTATGACGTCACTGGGGGGTGTATACAGGTACAGGGGTATATAGGATATTAGGGTTATTATGACGTCACTGGGGGGTGTATACAGGTACAGGGGTATATTGGATATTAGGGTTATTATGACGTCACTGGGGGTGTATACAGGTACAGGGGTATATTGGATATTAGGGTTATTATGACGTCACTGGGGGGTGTATACAGGTACAGGGGTATATAGGATATTAGGGTTATTATGACGTCACTGGGGGTGTATACAGGTACAGGGGTATATTGGATATTAGGGTTATTATGACGTCACTGGGGGGTGTATACAGGTACAGGGGTATATTGGATATTAGGGTTATTATGACGTCACTGGGGGGTGTATACAGGTACAGGGGTATATTGGATATTAGGGTTATTATGATGTCACTGGGGGGTGTATACAGGTACAGGGGTATATAGGATATTAGGGTTATTATGACGTCACTGGGGGGTGTATACAGGTACAGGGGTATATAGGATATTAGGGTTATTATGACGTCACTGGGGGTGTATACAGGTACAGGGGTATATTGGATATTAGGGTTATTATGACGTCACTGGGGGGTGTATACAGGTACAGGGGTATATAGGATATTAGGGTTATTATGATGTCACTGGGGGGTGTATACAGGTACAGGGGTATATAGGATATTAGGGTTATTATGACGTCACTGGGGGGTGTATACAGGTACAGGGGTATATTGGATATTAGGGTTATTATGACGTCACTGGGGGGTGTATACAGGTACAGGGGTATATAGGATATTAGGGTTATTATGACGTCACTGGGGGGTGTATACAGGTACAGGGGTATATAGGATATTAGGGTTATTATGACGTCACTGGGGGGTGTATACAGGTACAGGGGTATATAGGATATTAGGGTTATTATGACGTCACTGGGGGGTGTATACAGGTACAGGGGTATATAGGATATTAGGGTTATTATGATGTCACTGGGGGGTGTATACAGGTACAGGGGTATATTGGATATTAGGGTTATTATGACGTCACTGGGGGGTGTATACAGGTACAGGGGTATATAGGATATTAGGGTTATTATGACGTCACTGGGGGGTGTATACAGGTACAGGGGTATATAGGATATTAGGGTTATTATGACGTCACTGGGGGGTGTATACAGGTACAGGGGTATATTGGATATTAGGGTTATTATGACGTCACTGGGGGGTGTATACAGGTACAGGGGTATATTGGATATTAGGGTTATTATGATGTCACTGGGGGGTGTATACAGGTACAGGGGTATATTGGATATTAGGGTTATTATGACGTCACTGGGGGGTGTATACAGGTACAGGGGTATATAGGATATTAGGGTTATTATGACGTCACTGGGGGGTGTATACAGGTACAGGGGTATATAGGATATTAGGGTTATTATGACGTCACTGGGGGGTGTATACAGGTACAGGGGTATATTGGATATTAGGGTTATTATGACGTCACTGGGGGGTGTATACAGGTACAGGGGTATATAGGATATTAGGGTTATTATGACGTCACTGGGGGGTGTATACAGGTACAGGGGTATATAGGATATTAGGGTTATTATGATGTCACTGGGGGGTGTATACAGGTACAGGGGTATATAGGATATTAGGGTTATTATGACGTCACTGGGGGGTGTATACAGGTACAGGGGTATATAGGATATTAGGGTTATTATGACGTCACTGGGGGGTGTATACAGGTACAGGGGTATATAGGATATTAGGGTTATTATGACGTCACTGGGGGGTGTATACAGGTACAGGGGTATATAGGATATTAGGGTTATTATGATGTCACTGGGGGGTGTATACAGGTACAGGGGTATATTGGATATTAGGGTTATTATGACGTCACTGGGGGGTGTATACAGGTACAGGGGTATATAGGATATTAGGGTTATTATGATGTCACTGGGGGGTGTATACAGGTACAGGGGTATATAGGATATTAGGGTTATTATGACGTCACTGGGGGGTGTATACAGGTACAGGGGTATATAGGATATTAGGGTTATTATGACGTCACTGGGGGTGTATACAGGTACAGGGGTATATTGGATATTAGGGTTATTATGATGTCACTGGGGGGTGTATACAGGTACAGGGGTATATAGGATATTAGGGTTATTATGACGTCACTGGGGGGTGTATACAGGTACAGGGGTATATAGGATATTAGGGTTATTATGATGTCACTGGGGGTGTATACAGGTACAGGGGTATATTGGATATTAGGGTTATTATGACGTCACTGGGGGGTGTATACAGGTACAGGGGTATATAGGATATTAGGGTTATTATGATGTCACTGGGGGGTGTATACAGGTACAGGGGTATATAGGATATTAGGGTTATTATGACGTCACTGGGGGGTGTATACAGGTACAGGGGTATATAGGATATTAGGGTTATTATGATGTCACTGGGGGTGTATACAGGTACAGGGGTATATTGGATATTAGGGTTATTATGACGTCACTGGGGGTGTATACAGGTACAGGGGTATATAGGATATTAGGGTTATTATGATGTCACTGGGGGTGTATACAGGTACAGGGGTATATTGGATATTAGGGTTATTATGACGTCACTGGGGGGTGTATACAGGTACAGGGGTATATAGGATATTAGGGTTATTATGATGTCACTGGGGGGTGTATACAGGTACAGGGGTATATTGGATATTAGGGTTATTATGATGTCACTGGGGGGTGTATACAGGTACAGGGGTATATTGGATATTAGGGTTATTATGATGTCACTGGGGGGTGTATACAGGTACAGGGGTATATTGGATATTAGGGTTATTATGATGTCACTGGGGGGTGTATACAGGTACAGGGGTATATTGGATATTAGGGTTATTATGATGTCACTGGGGGGTGTATACAGGTACAGGGGTATATTGGATATTAGGGTTATTATGATGTCACTGGGGGTGTATACAGGTACAGGGGTATATAGGATATTAGGGTTATTATGACGTCACTGGGGGGTGTATACAGGTACAGGGGTATATAGGATATTAGGGTTATTATGATGTCACTGGGGGGTGTATACAGGTACAGGGGTATATTGGATATTAGGGTTATTATGATGTCACTGGGGGGTGTATACAGGTACAGGGGTATATTGGATATTAGGGTTATTATGATGTCACTGGGGGGTGTATACAGGTACAGGGGTATATTGGATATTAGGGTTATTATGACGTCACTGGGGGGTGTATACAGGTACAGGGGTATATAGGATATTAGGGTTATTATGATGTCACTGGGGGGTGTATACAGGTACAGGGGTATATAGGATATTAGGGTTATTATGACGTCACTGGGGGGTGTATACAGGTACAGGGGTATATTGGATATTAGGGTTATTATGATGTCACTGGGGGGTGTATACAGGTACAGGGGTATATTGGATATTAGGGTTATTATGATGTCACTGGGGGGTGTATACAGGTACAGGGGTATATTGGATATTAGGGTTATTATGACGTCACTGGGGGCTGTATACAGGTACAGGGGTATATTGGATATTAGGGTTATTATGATGTCACTGGGGGTGTATACAGGTACAGGGGTATATTGGATATTAGGGTTATTATGATGTCACTGGGGGGTGTATACAGGTACAGGGGTATATAGGATATTAGGGTTATTATGACGTCACTGGGGGCTGTAACAGGTACAGGGGTATATTGGATATTAGGGTTATTATGACGTCACTGGGGGCTGTATACAGGGGGTATATTGGATATTAGGGTTATTATGACGTCACTG